>LS997564.1:33722983-33737983 GCA_000469685.2 Haemonchus contortus
CTTTCTAGTTGATTTTGAACTCAAGCTATTTGGGATATCTGGAACATGATCAGATTGCAGGTTGATAGTGGTAAATATTCACAATACACCCATGCTACACATATTGAAATTTCGCATGATTAGATCCAGTAGGGAAGAAGTTACGACTGAGAAATACAGCTGAAAAAGCTCTTCGCCAAATACTTTTGAACGCTACTGTAACTAGAACATTTTAAGGTACCGAAAACTTCTCTTCTCACTTTGACAGTGGTACATTGCTAGCTGAATCGATGTCGACGTTGTTCCATATGTCTTCTACATTTAAACAGACTTCCTCCCTATAGGAGTTGAAGCCATAGATGGTGTTTGAGCGAGTACCTTTAACAGTCATATCATAAAATCGAATGTAAAATCATAGTACGTTTACCTATAATCCTAAACTAGACTGGAACTCTGGAGATTTTGTACTGCCTGAAATCAGATGGAGAGGGATATCGGTAATATATAAGTAACTGAGGGATACGCTGACTTCATCGAGTCTATTTCTATCCGTTTCGTCGCACTTTCAGATTCCTTAATCTAAAACGGCCTTCGTAAGCAACTGTCGAACCGTTATGTAAGAAGCTTCCAGGGGCAGTACACTACAGTATGGCGGCACTGGATGTGAGGGCTGGTTTCTGTAAATCAGACAAACCTAATGGTAGCACCGGGACGTCTTCGGATGACCGTTACGTCTTAGTCTGTCCGGTTTCAATCGCCCGCTGGTCGAATGGAAGTGTCGCAGATTTCCGTGGATATGTGAACCACAAATTATCAGAAATACCCTTTTCGAGAATTTCTTCGATCAACGCTCATTGGTGATTAGATCATTTATGATTCTAGTTAACCTACCGTAGGCGGTCATTCCAACATTCACAAGCCCTTCCCAAAGGTCGAGCTTCGGGAGCATCCAATTTTTGATGAAGACGAATTCCTGCAATGAGGTAACAGCTTATACTTTAGTTTCGGTTCTTGGTTGCATGAATTTGCCGCACATCGTGTGCACCGGTGAGATCCGGTAGAGAGAAGGCTTCTTTTGTACTACTCTTCTATTCTCGCATCCAGTAACCGAACCCGAATTGACACACACCCGAAATAGGGTGGCCGTTGTCGCCTTGGTTCTGACGCAGTGTCTGCGTCTTTTTTTTGAAGTGCTCAAGCCCTGTCGCGTTTATCGTCTTATCATTGGTGTTGTGCGAATTTCTTGCTATCAGTCAAAAAAGCAGTCTATCGGTCTGGACATGTTTAGGAAGAAGAACTCACAGCACGGATATTGTCGTTCGGTAACATATCTGGTGTGGCATCGATGGCTAGAATTACGTAACGAGAACAAGAGTAGTAGATGTTGTCGGCTGAGTTGCACGAAAAGCTGGCATTGCAAATGTAAGCAATCCCTGAAAGTGACGATGAGCACTGAGTCCTTGACTAATTTCGAATGCAAATTTTCTTTCTATGAAAATATGCTCCATATGTTTACACTCACTCTCGAAGTCACAGTTCACAGTCATTTTGAGGTATCTAGCTTAGGTAAAATGATGAAAGTTAAGGTGCAGAATAGTGCAAAGTGTCCAAGAAGACCTAGAAATCGGAGTAGTGAAAAGGGGTTGTACGAGATTATGTGTCTCTAGCCGTTTGAGTGTCTCCCGCATGAGCATACTAATCTACGGCGTCCTAACATTTCATTGTGAAAGATACGACAAGGCCGTCATAACATACGTCTTTTGGATATGTACGTCGGCTAAACCGGATTTAGAGCCTCTATAACGCCCTGTTAAGATCGTTTTTCCGACCCAACAATGGCTCACCTACTATTAATGGAGGCCAAAGATTCATTCTTGAGGAAATTTCAGAAAACCATTTCTCTTGTGAATTGTCCCTTTACCTCGGGCGGTATCGGAGCTAGGGTACCGATATTTGGAGTCTCTAAATTACGCTCTAGTTGGAGATCAAGTCCCGGATCGGGTTTGGATCATTTGGGGTTTCCTTCTCTCCTGAGCCCTTCTTGTAGTATTGGACTCTTCTGAAAGAACATTGACTTCCAAGTGGATATCTGATGGTTTCGCTGATCATCGGTCAATCTGTTTATCTTGATGCTTCTGATCTTGCGAAATGTTCAATCAGTTGCTCACTTTTCCCGATCAGCCAGTAGCTTACAAGTCCACGTGGGAAGTTGGCATACCCGTGTGCCGAGGTTCCGGCTTGGTCCTATGACTCCTCACGGAATGAGAGCACCATGGCCAACGGTCACTGGCTGTAAGAGCAACTTCGTTGCGCTCTTTAGCACTGCATCTTTTGATTATCGGTATATGCCAGTGATTTTGTCCTCTTATCTTTTCGTAATTCTCACATTGCACAGTGGCGTCGGGTGGTTCATTTGTGGCGCACTCAGTGAAGTGTATCAATAGATAAACAAATAAATGAATAAAAGTGGTTATGCAGAGCAATTGCACTCCAACATGAAAAGTATGGCCTGGTGGCACTTATGGACCTTTCAAAAGACGTTTTCTGCAGAAAAAGAACTACATTCGCAGTGAATGACGTAGACGGAACCTACCAAGAAGATAGAGCGCGTACAGAACAAGTCGTAGCATCGCCACGCTTTATCGTGAAAATGTTGGCGACTCGATAGGTTGATAAAACTCGGAAAAGATTGCGCTAGTAAAACTTCAATATTCAGCAAAAGAATCACTAAAGATAAGATAATAACGTCATTGTAACCGTGCAAAGATCAGTCAGTCCCTCTCGCCTTTTCCCAAGTGTGGTAACTTCTTCCCGACAATCGCGTCGCGCTCGCTGCACCTGATCGTGTGCAGTCGCATGTTGTGGACGAAGGAGGGAGGGCTTCAATTTATAGTGAAAGGATACGATAACCTCCGCGGTACGCTGCCGCTTGCTGATACAGTCGGGGAATAATTTTCTGTATTTCCACGAGAACCTAGGCGTGCATGATGAAAAGTGAGGGTGTTTAAAACGGCAGATAAGTCTGTAAGGCCTCGAATTACTTCCTTCCGAAATAGATGATCGAAGGCATCATTTAGGAAAATAACATAATCGATTTTTGAAGATGTCGTAGCTATGGCTCATCTCATTTGAAAGAACGTTTAAGGTTGTGTAAGGAAGCCAGTGGTTTATGTACTTTTCTACTTCCTCGGCAGTTATTTCATACCAAATGAACATTACTTTACTATAGAGTAATTTGCATAAAACAACTTCCACAGCACTAAGCGACACATACATAAACACACCCACAAACCAACAGACAAACTTACACCGTTCTATGGTAGTAAGTAAGACACTATCAGAAGTTTGCATTTACAATTTGCTGGATTGCCAGATTTTCGAGGTTGTCGACTAATTCTTGGCAGCAAACCTAAAGTGTTCTACCTGTGAATTTAGGAGAGACTAAGGGGGTCGTAAATAAGATGGATGTTACACCATAGATTACTGGAAGCTGTGAAGTGAATGATGATTTGGGTTGTGGAGTTAATTTTTCAACTGCTAATCACCTCGGTCTGGGTTTCGACCTCAATCACTCCGAGAAAACAAGCGAAACATATACTTGCATAGTGTAGAAGAAGAGCTCTGACATGAGGCTGATATTTTGAAATAATTCTAGATGTAATTCGGAAGTTTTTTCGGAGTACTGCAGAAGTTGAAAACGAAGACTTTAATTTAGAAACCTTTGAACCTTCAGCAAAAAAAGCAGTTTTGAGAAAAAGATGACAGGATTCTTCTGGACTACCCAAAAGTAAAATGTTCTGAATAGGTCATGGTTGTATAAATTAACGAGATCTTTACTAATTCATTTCTCGTCATCAAAAATAGACGTTTACTTAGTTGCTCGAGCTCAATCTTTCAGAACTAAATGTCAATCTGTTACCTACTGGATATCCTCGAAGCAAAATATACAGGGTGTCCCAAAATTATTGGCGCCGATTTATAGCAATATATTTGAAACTTCTCAGCTGCGAAAGACGATGGAATTCCTATGCACGATAGCTAACATTATGTGCTACAACATACTACAGTCGCATTTCAAAATATCCCCCATGAGCGCGGATAGAAGTCAACGTTTGCTTTCGACTTGATCGCATGTGGCACGCAGGTATCCTTCTCCATTTCTTCCCAGCCATTCTTCAGCATTTGCATCCTAGGACTCCAAACTGGGATTGCAAACTCGACAGGTCCTCTTCTAATCAGGGATCATTCGTGAGAGTCAAGCGAGTCAAGTTCTGGAAAATAGGATGGCCATTACTTTTTACCTATGAAGTTGAGCAGCTGTCGTCCGCACCACTCACGGACAAGCTTGGCTCCCTGGGCTGGAGTAGCGTCCTGCTGGAAGGACTATGAGAAGTTTCAGAAAATGTAGTCGGATCAATGCTTCATTACTTCCACCAGTACGCTGTTTGAGTTCAGGTCTTAGTCAGTTTTCAAGCCTTCACCCAAGGAACTACGAGCGGCTAACCCTTGCCAATTATTTCTCAAAAAACAACGTTTCCCTGTGCTTATAGCAACCTTTTTGTGAGATATTACACGCTAGATGTTTCTTTCCGGAACGCGAACGTTTTGGTTGTTGAGGGATGGGTTTATCGTAAAAAATTTTTTGGCCAGAGAAAACGACGAAGGGTTGCGTGTCATCACTCAAGTGGGTCTGCGACTTTCTGCATTTTTTGGCCCTGCAGAGTCTGTTGAGATCGGAATTGAAGCGAAATTTCCGCATACGATAGGATCGGCAGTGAAGCTTCTGCATGACATTCTTCCATCGCAATAACTCCTGTAAACCGTGCCCGTTGACTTCCTTTTGAAGGTTCACCAAGGATCCCTACCGATTGGCAGACGCATCATTTGAATAGTCCTCTCTTCAGAAACATTCTACCTTTCTACCTTCCCTGGTTTGTCTCTGATTCAATCTTCTTTTTTTATATGGTTTCATAGCCTCCTGAACGGTTCTTTTAAAAGTCCCAAAGAATTTCATAATGCCTTTCCACCTCTCGCATGTTAATGATAGCAAGTGGCATTGAATGAACCTCCTCCATCTGAAAGATACTGCGAGTTCCACATCAGTAACCATGCATATTGCAAGAAAACCTTCTTATGCAACTGACTAATAACAGGTAAAGTGAATTTGATGAATTATTTCTACCTTAGAAATTTCTGAACTTTGGCGCCATTTATTTTGGGAATGACATGGTAATTTTCGACTTGTGCCCGATATGATATGAAATTAAAATCCCCACAGGATAAATATCGGTTAGAGAAAGGACGACATGATAAATTTCCTAAGAAATTTCTTCGCCAGCCAGAACTCATCAGAATGCCTTATATAATAGTACCGCTGAGTTACGAACTTGTACTACAAAGAAATATTAGGTTGATGCATAACTACTGCGGGTTTTTTCGCGGCTCTTTTTCTCTCGATAGAATTTCAATATTGAGTTTGGGTTTTTTCAATGATCTGCTTGATTTCCTCTACAAAAATATACTTAGCCCTCAGCCATTCGCATATTCGCGAAATAGGCTCTACTACTTCGAGAAAGTTGAAAGGTGGCAGAGTCTTTCCGCGATCCCAGTAACTTTACGGCGATGGAACAATCAGCCAAAGCCTACCAAGAAATGGGATCTGCTTCTGAATCTGCCATATTCACCAGCAGAAACTTCAATGTATTATTTCGTCGACCGTTCGTTGAAAAAATGGCTAGGGAATAAAAGTTACGTTGATTTTTGATGATCTGATGGCCGATGTCAAAGCGTGGATCGCCTCCAAGGATCAAAACTTCTTCGCTTTTGGGATCCGACTAACTAATCAATGGGAAACAGTGCTTGACGTAGATGGTAAATAATTTCCGGAGTAATTATTTGAACATGTTTTGCTTCAGTATTTTTATCGTTTCGTTAAATAAAATTTGTTGAAAATTCCGCAATAATTAGGCATCAACCTAATACGATTACCTTCCTTTCCTACCTTGGGACAAGAATCGGTTATCCATATCAGAAAAATACTGGGTTTCAGGCAATCCAAACCAAAAGCCAAGGAAGCCAAATGCCTCACGTTGGAATTACTGACGTTGAAACAACGCGATCACAGCAAATTTTCTGTATTTAGGCGGTTTTCGATCCAGAAGCCTTTTTATGTTTTCTACTCAGTGAAGCCCTCAAATAATCTTCGAACAAATGTCCTACCAAAATCTTCACGTTTTGAAATTTGGTTGAACTTGATATTGACCACCTTTCGATACTCAAACATTGCTACCAACTCTTTTCTTCACTAACATCTCTCTTCCCCCTTCCCCTCCCTTATTCCCCTCTCGCCGTACATCGATCTAGAGATGGCTAAAATACAGTTTGCAGAAAGGAAACGCAATCATAGGTGAAAGGGAACCCAATCATAGGTTTTGCGGGCCTACGCATTGCAGGAAAACATCTCATGGATCAAGATTGGGAGATCTATCAGTTCTGAGATGGAGAAGGAACACGCAACAGTCATAGCGTAGTCATCGTTTACCAATATCCTTTTCCGTCTTCCCTACTTCAGATTCACACCCCTTTTCCATTTGCTAAACATTGAACCGACATGGTTTTTATCTGTTGGCTGCGTTCGACACGTTCTACTGTTTCTCGTTCACGTCGAGTGTGAACGTAGCTTAGGGTAGCTATTATGAGGTACTGTAAGTCGCCAAATAATATTCATCGTGGTGTTTTTTTTTCAGGGCGGCCCTTGCTGTGGATGAGCGAACGGTCGATCTATTCGGTTTCGTGGTAGATTTATCGATGAGAATCGCATGTTCTTCGCCAGCTCGGTAAGTATTCTTTTCGTAGCGAGATCCTGAATTATTTGAAAGCCATTCCATAGTAAAGTTGCCATCATGGATTCTCGAGGATTTAGCATCGTTTTACGGATCTTTTTATGCACGAATATCTGTACGAAAAAATTTTGGCATGGCCTTATCCAGCTGCACAGTAGTTGGTAGAATCGCATGGCTTCGTCTGGCAAATGTAATTGTGGTCGTTGTAGCAGTCGTCACTGAACCAGCCCGATCTAAAAAAATTTTATTACGTCGTGGGAGACGTTTTTCGATTTTTTAACTGCTCAGTTTGACTTCTGAATAATTTGATTATTCTCATTCGAATATATGTATTTCTAATACTCTAGAATTTCATTAAGTCAGTGTTTCACGACGTTTCGGAAGTCTCTCGCGTGCAAAGTTCTAATGAGAGGCAATTTCGAAAATATTCTCTACAAATAAGCGTCCCCTGTACTTTCGCCGTAAAACAACTGCCTTTCCCTGAAATGCTTTCGGAATTTTCAGGTTATTGGCCCAAAATCTTCGCTGGGTTTGACTGCGATACAATTTTCAAGAGCGAGACATGATCAAAAGCAACTCCGAGCTAGCTTACTATGAATCGCGCTGGTGTATCATTACTCGGCCACAGTCAGAAACGACGTATTGATGAAGGCTTTTCAATTTTTCCCCCCATTATTTATCCAATCTACCCATCTTCATTATTTCGGTTTTATAGTCTCCAAAGCCAAGTTATGAATAACTGATCAATCCAAAACCAAATTAAATCGTTACCAGTTGAACAAAATGATCGTGGCGATTTTATTCGTAACCGCTTTATGATCTAAATGATCTTCGGCTTTTACTATCATCACCAACCTGGCTTTTGAGTTTCTCAATCATTGTTATCATCTCATCTAGCTGTAGTTTTCCCTTATCACTCCCATTACCATGATCAGGAAACGTTTGCAAGAGGACAGAGAAGTCTAGTGACTACCAATTAACAAATCGTCATATCCCACACACCAAGTTTCTGTTTCATACACAAGAATTTAATATCAGTGCTAGTGATTAAGCCGAAATGGAGAACTGATAAGAATAAACTCACGAGAATCCAGAATATTGCTGCATGTAGGCACAAATCACCCTTGCTGTAATCTGGTTGGCCTGGACCCCAATTCGTGTAGCCCAGCCTTGAAATATCTCATTTACCGAGCGTGGAGCGTCACACACAGATGTTTGATTAAACCAATTCACTGGACCCTATTGTTATGTGAGCGGAGTGGATTTGAGATGTAGTATCTCAGATTCACCGCCTTTTACTGGGCGCTCTATGCAAAGGCTGGGCTCCTCTAGTTTTGAATAGTTCAAGTTAGAGTTCAGCCACTTTACTTCCATGTGGGAACGGTAGCTGTATTGATACTGACCGAATAGCCTCCTGGCCATGTCCATTGGCTACCGTCGTACTCTAGTCCCAACCAGAATTTGGTTTTTGAAGAGAACCACTGAAAGAAGCAATTGGCAGAAAAGCTGGGACTCCTCTAGGATAATCTGATTCTTTGCCAGTTCCATAATTTGATTGGCTTTGCATATAATATTTTGGAAAGGACTTTCGGGCATGACAAAGTTGGTTTATGGCATTATCATTGCCAATGAAATGATCGTGTTTGGGAGCTTCTAAGCTCAGCACTTCTGCCCACTTCGAGACGGGATGAGCGGGATAGCTGGAACTTATTGCTTTTTTGCACCATTTCCAGACCGCATTTCGCCGAAACAATGGAATATACTGACTAGGAGGCCTGAGTTCTCCCTCCCAATACGTAAATTGTTAAGCCTTTTATGAAAGTCTTACTATGTTTTTGGGAAACTATCGTGCTAAAGACGAGAGGAAGAACAAGATCATGCTTACCGCTTAAGAGGAAAAAGTTCTTGTTAGCGTCTTCAACAAGGGCAAGGACAGCGTCTTTATCTCGGAAACATGTTCGATTGGCTAACATCTGTAAACAAATATACTTCGTGGCAACACCTTTTCACATTTATTACTCAGTCATCGAATGGAAAAGAGCTGAACTGATGCTTAGTGGTTACGAATAGAAAAAAAGCATTTTTAAGCTCTTCCTTTTTATTGGTCTATGGACTGATTACAGAAAAAATGCCTTATCATTGCGTGTGATATGTAAACAGTAACCGCTTGTCCTCAGGGCGTATAAGTAGCCCCTACTCCGAGATTACTGAAATACTCTATCTTAGCGAGAGGGCAACGACGCGCAGAGATGGTTTCGGTTGGTGATGGGTACACACACCGCAACACACACTGTAGGTGACCCTAAGGTTCGGTTGGAGTGGAGCCCATCAAAGGACAACGAGTATCTTGCAACCTATCCCTGGATGGTGATTCCTATCGAATTCGCGTCGTAAATTCGTGTTTGATTATGGGCCGCTCTGCGTCATTCATGGTGGGTAACGTCCACCATGCTCGTCACTGAGTTGCTTCAATTGTGATATCAATGTATGTCAGTCTTTTATGTAAATTAGTGATGTACCTGGCAGCCACAAGACATTTTTGGTTACCTTGTGCAAATGCACTAACCTGAATTGCAGAAATCCCGACCGGAAAGTAGCATCCTCCCTGTGGTGCATCCCATTGATCTGCGTTATATGGCATCCAATTCGTCGTGCAGAAGCAGTTGGCTGAAATTATGGTCGAAAAATGGAAACTTCGAAACATTTGTCCCCCGGAAACCAGCATTCATAAGGAATCCACTGAAATTTTTTTGTGCTTGGTAGGGCAGAAACAACATTGTCGATTTTCGTGATCTGTCGAAGAATGTGCATATTCTACCTTGCGAAAGGTGAATTTTAAGAGAGTTGAACAGCCACTGACGGAGCTCCCCTTATTACTATTCTCTCAGTGTTTCACTGGGTTAACCAGCTCTGTAATGGCACGAAAACGGATGACGTTGAAAGTGACTGACTGCTTTCATAGTCTGCCGGCCGGCCGGCCTGCCGGCATGCCAGCCGAGGTAGTGCTAGGAGGGGGGAGGGAGGCAGACGGGATCTTTCCGCGCGCCCAAGCCCATTTAAAGGGCAAAGGCAACTTGTTGTTTCGATCTTGTTTTTCTTTGTTTTCAGCCCTTCGAAGGGACTTGAGCGCGACGCAACCACGTCGAAAGGTCTCGTCTACCCTCATCCCCTCCACCTCGGCTAGCACGCCGGTCGGCCGGCGCACTATGAAAGCAGCCACTCAGCAGAGGAATTTCCGTCGGATACTCAGGCCATGAACCAACTTGCCAATGTACTTCATTTACTGACTTTGAAAAAACTACATGGAGGGTTTTGATATTGTAGAAAATTCAAACATCCGGAGGAAGGGTGAGGAGGAAAAGCAAACAGGTCCGATAACGCCCAGCTTGATAACCGCCTAGGTGGATTCCGTTATACCGCCGCTTGCGACTGGCACGACCTTCGGGATCGGCCCTTGAGATGCCAAGGACATCCTCCTTAATCAAGAGTCTTCCAAGAGACCCTTTCAAGACTTGCATCGTCCAGATAAACAAAAGGAATCTCATTAGATCTCGTATCCAAAGGAAGGCTCCCCACCGAAGACGTCAACGAATACATATGGCCTTTCACGGTTCAAACGCGGCTTGGCAACACTAAAAAGGACTCCACCAAAAAGAAGAGACCATGTTCATCTCATTGAGAAGGATAATATATGCCAATTCCAGGCTGTGGGGATGGTGGGAAGTAACTTTTCTGTAATGCATCTCACCTTCGGCAGAGCATATTACGGCAAGTCGTCAGCTCGCAACATCGTGCCATCATCCTTTTTATTTGTCAGATTGTAATTTGGCGAGGCCAGCGTTCGTAGTAACGGCACTGCTAGTCCATGCTCTTGCACATAGTCTGCAAAACCTCTTTCAACTTGGCGTACTACTCTATGGCCGTTGGAAATAATGATATGATACGATACGCGGAGAAAAAGCAACTCAGTGGGCCAACAGGAGGAGAAGTGAATCACTTCTCAAATTTCCGTTCATTCATCATGGGTTTTCGTGGGTCGCAAATGAGAATGAAGAAAAGAACGTTCCTCTCGGTAGCTTGATGTTGACGAATGTACGGAGTCGCTATGGATGCTCATTTGGTGTGAACTTTCACCAAGCCTCACTTCCCACTTACCGATGGTGATGATTGTTGCCGCCATCTTCATGAAATTCTCTTGCTGCTTGTGTGGGATCGTTGTATCCACCGCTTCTTAACTTATTTTCATTGAAGAGTGACTAAAATGCGATGTCATTTGCATGTCCTACAATGTACAGCTTCGGCACACCGCAATGCATTAGGTCGGTCAGGTTGCGCCCCAATAATCATTGACCCTTTGACGACAATGGCATCCACCGGTATGTGCCACTACAACTGGCTCATGGGACATTTGCACACAATTTTGGGTGCCACCATACTTTCTTGAATTTTTACCAACTGCTAAATTCAGTAAGCCAGTGAACGAATTTTCTTCTGAGACAGTGCCACCCCATCGGTGGGTGCCAGTCGCGCAAAAGGGGTCACGTCGAAATCCGCATTGTTGTCAAAGGGTTGAAGGCTTAGTCTATAATAGAACGGTCTCCTGAGAGTTTCTCTTAGCAACCGTGGGCCCCCAAGAATAGCATGTGGGACACTGTTGGGTCGGAAAACGACTTCTGTTATGCTTCTCTACAACGTATTCTATGCATTGGACGAGAACAGGGCGTCTTCCTTCTGCTCATTTCTTGTAAGGAAAAAAGTTACGGCTCCAGAAAAAAGTTGCTGTTGCCCTTCCGCTGAAATTTCTTTGCAAATTCTTCTTTACCATTGGATTCCAGTACCATAACGATCTTGGCTTTTCGAAAGGCTCGATACATTACTAATTTAAGATTACATTTTTAAAAAAAAATCTATAATAGCTAGCAAACTCGTAAGTGCTTCCGACGATTATAAGAACCGGACGAGCAGCAGGACGATGCGAAGCCGACGCAAATTTTGATGTTGCAAGACGGATAGCTCTGAAATGGACCAGAATCATAAGGGCTTTGCTAGTCAACGTGTCCCTTCAATATTCATTTTTTACAAGACGACGGAGGACTGAGAAGGCAAATTCAAGCGTTGATTTGGAGGATTAATCGTCACTTTTAGTAATATGTAGCGCGCTACCGTACCAGTATAGCAAGCATGGTGGTCCGTAAAGGCAACGGAGCCCTCATTGGATAAGGAAGGTTCTGGTTGTGCATTGTGCTTCTATGTACTTAGATTGTCCTCATAGTTGTCCCCTACAAAAATTTAATGCCTTTCGGGGATTCCGTAAAATAAAAAGATGAAAATAACTGAGTGCAACTCACATCAACACAGAAATCGATATCCATATCAGAAAATCAGTTCAAAGATTTGCTAGAATTTTAGTACCCATATTTTAGTCGACTCTGTTATACCCGTTCCTTTTCTATAACTTGTCAGGAGCGACTGGTCATGGAGAGCAACATTTTTGAGCTGTTTTGCGGTTTGTTGTGAACGCTTCTTAACTGGGCCTTTGATTTCCCCCAACTCAGGTCCAATAGATGAATTCATTTTGCTGAATCGCGTTCTACTATTAATATCGAAGAGGAGGGGAAGGTTTTAGGGTATTGCACCGCCTAGCCATATTCTGCTGTAGAGGCTTAACGTGGCCATTATTTTTGGGTAGGACTTGGAAATTTCAGAAACGGACTTCAGTTATTGCTGGACTTTCAATATCATCCGTGTGAAGAGAATTATTCCTAAGTGAAATTAATTTTATTCTTCTGTGAGGCTTCAGATGAGTTCAGTTCTAAGAAAGGCAAAGGCTAAGTGGAAGAATGAAGTTATCGCCTATCGCCGGAATGGTCCCAAGCAACTGGGAATATACCTCTTATACATGCTTTTCCAGTAGCCTTTATTGAAGTCTCTCACCCTTCGATATTTGTGCCGGTTTCGTTCAAAGACGATATTGTAAGGTCGAATAGATCTGCTGTTGAAGTATAAACGTTCAAGTCAGCAATCAGATCCACACTACTTGCGTAACGTATAACTCCAAATCGGGTTTTGGTACTGTTCAGCTTGTCCAATGGTCAGTTTTGAGAACGCTGACACGACGTAGTCAGTTGCCTGGAATCAAATCGGGCCTTAATAGAATTGCCACTTGTATTGTATTCTCTAGAAAGTTGTGTTTATCAAGATGGCTGGGCTGAAGGGGCGTATCTCCCGCTACCATGATTGGAAGAAGTTGCCCACTGACAAGGGGGGGGGGGGGGGAATTGGAGGAGAAGGTCAAAGAACGAACACTGTGAAAGGCTTTCGAGATAGCTCCTTTAGCTTTCGTTGTAGTACGTACGAGTCGAGGTGATGATATTGGACGGGAGACGGGCGTTAGGAACGATTTTGGGTAATCGATTCGCCGCACGCGGCTGTCGCGGACCACTCATTCGCCGTTATTACAGCTCTAGGTTCTTCATACAGCTCAATCGATATGCGGTCATTATTTTATGCATAATTATACTATTAGTACTTTTGTTCTTGTATTTCTTACCTACTGCTGCATCCTGCTACATTCCTTCCCGCGCGGCGCCCCTCTCGCCGCGACGCGACCATTTCGTTCCTAACGCACCACACCCGATATTGGATCAATTCAGTACATGGTCACATGAAACCCAGTTGAGGCATAGCCAAGTCGATGTTGGAGTTCTTGGGCAAAATTCGGGACTGCTAAGCCACTTTGAACTGCTGATGTGCATTTGTTACGTTAGAGCACTATTCGGTGTAAAGCAGTACCGAACTTGGCCTCAGGCCCATGAGATCGATGTTCCCCATATTGTCGTACTGCCGTGTATGTCACTCTGAATCAGATGGGCTACTAAACTTTTTTCTTCTTGGATGTTCTAAATGCCTCTAACTATGCCATCTGACAAACCAAACTCACCAATTGCTACTAGCGCTTTAAACAGTTCTTATTGTTTTGACTCCATGGAAAAAAAACGGTTTGATCTTTCTACCCTTACTTTTGTAAACAAATCAACAAGGTAATCATAGCGAACGCAACAACAACAGGTTTCGAAACGTATGAGCATTTGAATTTTTTCGGAGAAAAAGTTCACTGAACTGACTGAGGTTATTCCAGCAGGACTCATGGCTGTGGTAGCCTCCATAAGAAGAAAGACGTCAAGCCAGACCGTTTTCAAAACGCAGTTGCATCCAGTGTTGTTGATGTTCGCCACAGGTAAAACTCGGTACCGAAGGTGTAGATCCGGGTGTCGCTTGATATTGACGGTTGTCGTTAGATGTTCAGGTATGGTAAGACTGGACGAAATATATTGATCTGCTGTTATGATAGTTTTCAGTGACCATTAGTTCCTCCTACGGTGGCCAGAGTTTAAGATGTTTATGTTAACTTGAGATTTACTATTCAAAATATTGTAAACGTGAGCCAGCAGTACCCTGTCCACTAACCGAAACTTGTACCAAATGTACTGTCGTCGTTGAGTGCAGTTTGTACTGCTCCCAGAACCTGTTTTAGTTATGCTGCTACTCTCAGGTTTCATGGTACTCGCGGTAATGGGTACTGTAGTTGTAAGGGTAGGTGCTTGAGTAGTAGGGGTAGACAGGTGCTGAGAAGGACGCAGTAACCGTTACCCTCTGTGTCGAATGTGTTGGAAGGATAGTTGTTTAATATTCTTCTGCCGTTTGAGTTTTTAGGTGGAACACTTTATTAAACTAACAGCTTAACCTTTTCGACGTAATCTTCGTCTTTCAGAGGCCTAAACATTGTTCGAGATGGTTTCACATTACCCGGTAGCGTTGGCTCTCTTGCAAAAGAACGACCAAAACCCATCGGAAAAACTACCCACTCCGTGAAAATACCAGGCTCCACCGTCAAAGCGGAATAGTAATCCGCTGTAAACTACTGTAACTAGATGTTCTTTTTATCCGTACAAGGCGGCTAGGCACGCTATTGCTGCGCTAGGGGCTCTAGCCATTAGGGGACGGAACCATATGAGCTTCTGATTTTCACTACAGAACTTCAATCAATCTGAGCCTCTCCTGACACCTCTGTAAGCGGCCATCGTTTTTTTTTGGGAAGTGAGATGGGGGCCGTGTGTGGCCATAAAGAGTACTTAATAATTTTAGTGTAAGCCCTTTTTAGTGCCAATCCCACCCAATT
>LS997564.1:33742983-33987180 GCA_000469685.2 Haemonchus contortus
ACATACATACATACATACATACATACATACATACATACATACATACATACATACATACATACATACATACATACATACATACATACATACATACATACATACATACATACATACATACATACATACATACATACATACATACATACATACATACATACATACATACATACATACATACATACATACATACATACATACATACATACATACATACATACATACATACATACATACATACATACATACATACATACATACATACATACATACATACATACATACATACATACATACATACATACATACATACATACATACATACATACATACATACATACATACATACATACATACATACATACATACATACATACATACATACATACATACATACATACATACATACATACATACATACATACATACATACATACATACATACATACATACATACATACATACATACATACATACATACATACATACATACATACATACATACATACATACATACATACATACATACATACATACATACATACATACATACATACATACATACATACATACATACATACATACATACATACATACATACATACATACATACATACATACATACATACATACATACATACATACATACATACATACATACATACATACATACATACATACATACATACATACATACATACATACATACATACATACATACATACATACATACATACATACATACATACATACATACATACATACATACATACATACATACATACATACATACATACATACATACATACATACATACATACATACATACATACATACATACATACATACATACATACATACATACATACATACATACATACATACATACATACATACATACATACATACATACATACATACATACATACATACATACATACATACATACATACATACATACATACATACATACATACATACATACATACATACATACATACATACATACATACATACATACATACATACATACATACATACATACATACATACATACATACATACATACATACATACATACATACATACATACATACATACATACATACATACATACATACATACATACATACATACATACATACATACATACATACATACATACATACATACATACATACATACATACATACATACATACATACATACATACATACATACATACATACATACATACATACATACATACATACATACATACATACATACATACATACATACATACATACATACATACATACATACATACATACATACATACATACATACATACATACATACATACATACATACATACATACATACATACATACATACATACATACATACATACATACATACATACATACATACATACATACATACATACATACATACATACATACATACATACATACATACATACATACATACATACATACATACATACATACATACATACATACATACATACATACATACATACATACATACATACATACATACATACATACATACATACATACATACATACATACATACATACATACATACATACATACATACATACATACATACATACATACATACATACATACATACATACATACATACATACATACATACATACATACATACATACATACATACATACATACATACATACATACATACATACATACATACATACATACATACATACATACATACATACATACATACATACATACATACATACATACATACATACATACATACATACATACATACATACATACATACATACATACATACATACATACATACATACATACATACATACATACATACATACATACATACATACATACATACATACATACATACATACATACATACATACATACATACATACATACATACATACATACATACATACATACATACATACATACATACATACATACATACATACATACATACATACATACATACATACATACATACATACATACATACATACATACATACATACATACATACATACATACATACATACATACATACATACATACATACATACATACATACATACATACATACATACATACATACATACATACATACATACATACATACATACATACATACATACATACATACATACATACATACATACATACATACATACATACATACATACATACATACATACATACATACATACATACATACATACATACATACATACATACATACATACATACATACATACATACATACATACATACATACATACATACATACATACATACATACATACATACATACATACATACATACATACATACATACATACATACATACATACATACATACATACATACATACATACATACATACATACATACATACATACATACATACATACATACATACATACATACATACATACATACATACATACATACATACATACATACATACATACATACATACATACATACATACATACATACATACATACATACATACATACATACATACATACATACATACATACATACATACATACATACATACATACATACATACATACATACATACATACATACATACATACATACATACATACATACATACATACATACATACATACATACATACATACATACATACATACATACATACATACATACATACATACATACATACATACATACATACATACATACATACATACATACATACATACATACATACATACATACATACATACATACATACATACATACATACATACATACATACATACATACATACATACATACATACATACATACATACATACATACATACATACATACATACATACATACATACATACATACATACATACATACATACATACATACATACATACATACATACATACATACATACATACATACATACATACATACATACATACATACATACATACATACATACATACATACATACATACATACATACATACATACATACATACATACATACATACATACATACATACATACATACATACATACATACATACATACATACATACATACATACATACATACATACATACATACATACATACATACATACATACATACATACATACATACATACATACATACATACATACATACATACATACATACATACATACATACATACATACATACATACATACATACATACATACATACATACATACATACATACATACATACATACATACATACATACATACATACATACATACATACATACATACATACATACATACATACATACATACATACATACATACATACATACATACATACATACATACATACATACATACATACATACATACATACATACATACATACATACATACATACATACATACATACATACATACATACATACATACATACATACATACATACATACATACATACATACATACATACATACATACATACATACATACATACATACATACATACATACATACATACATACATACATACATACATACATACATACATACATACATACATACATACATACATACATACATACATACATACATACATACATACATACATACATACATACATACATACATACATACATACATACATACATACATACATACATACATACATACATACATACATACATACATACATACATACATACATACATACATACATACATACATACATACATACATACATACATACATACATACATACATACATACATACATACATACATACATACATACATACATACATACATACATACATACATACATACATACATACATACATACATACATACATACATACATACATACATACATACATACATACATACATACATACATACATACATACATACATACATACATACATACATACATACATACATACATACATACATACATACATACATACATACATACATACATACATACATACATACATACATACATACATACATACATACATACATACATACATACATACATACATACATACATACATACATACATACATACATACATACATACATACATACATACATACATACATACATACATACATACATACATACATACATACATACATACATACATACATACATACATACATACATACATACATACATACATACATACATACATACATACATACATACATACATACATACATACATACATACATACATACATACATACATACATACATACATACATACATACATACATACATACATACATACATACATACATACATACATACATACATACATACATACATACATACATACATACATACATACATACATACATACATACATACATACATACATACATACATACATACATACATACATACATACATACATACATACATACATACATACATACATACATACATACATACATACATACATACATACATACATACATACATACATACATACATACATACATACATACATACATACATACATACATACATACATACATACATACATACATACATACATACATACATACATACATACATACATACATACATACATACATACATACATACATACATACATACATACATACATACATACATACATACATACATACATACATACATACATACATACATACATACATACATACATACATACATACATACATACATACATACATACATACATACATACATACATACATACATACATACATACATACATACATACATACATACATACATACATACATACATACATACATACATACATACATACATACATACATACATACATACATACATACATACATACATACATACATACATACATACATACATACATACATACATACATACATACATACATACATACATACATACATACATACATACATACATACATACATACATACATACATACATACATACATACATACATACATACATACATACATACATACATACATACATACATACATACATACATACATACATACATACATACATACATACATACATACATACATACATACATACATACATACATACATACATACATACATACATACATACATACATACATACATACATACATACATACATACATACATACATACATACATACATACATACATACATACATACATACATACATACATACATACATACATACATACATACATACATACATACATACATACATACATACATACATACATACATACATACATACATACATACATACATACATACATACATACATACATACATACATACATACATACATACATACATACATACATACATACATACATACATACATACATACATACATACATACATACATACATACATACATACATACATACATACATACATACATACATACATACATACATACATACATACATACATACATACATACATACATACATACATACATACATACATACATACATACATACATACATACATACATACATACATACATACATACATACATACATACATACATACATACATACATACATACATACATACATACATACATACATACATACATACATACATACATACATACATACATACATACATACATACATACATACATACATACATACATACATACATTACATACATACATACATTACATACATACATACATATACATACATACATACATACATACATACATACATACATACATACATACATACATACATACATACATACATACATACATACATACATACATACATACATACATACATACATACATACATACATACATACATACATACATACATACATACATACATACATACATACATACATACATACATACATACATACATACATACATACATACATACATACATACATACATACATACATACATACATACATACATACATACATACATACATACATACATACATACATACATACATACATACATACATACATACATACATACATACATACATACATACATACATACATACATACATACATACATACATACATACATACATACATACATACATACATACATACATACATACATACATACATACATACATACATACATACATACATACATACATACATACATACATACATACATACATACATACATACATACATACATACATACATACATACATACATACATACATACATACATACATACATACATACATACATACATACATACATACATACATACATACATACATACATACATACATACATACATACATACATACATACATACATACATACATACATACATACATACATACATACATACATACATACATACATACATACATACATACATACATACATACATACATACATACATACATACATACATACATACATACATACATACATACATACTACATACATACATACATACATACATACATACATACATACATACATACATACATACATACATACATACATACATACATACATACATACATACATACATACATACATACATACATACATACATACATACATACATACATACATACATACATACATACATACATACATACATACATACATACATACATACATACATACATACATACATACATACATACATACATACATACATACATACATACATACATACATACATACATACATACATACACACACACCCAAGCAGACACACCAAACTTGTGGATTATATATAGTAAGGGTAGCTAGTTGTCGTCCTGTTTCGCTGATATAGTTGATCCACATGCCCGACATTCTAGCCAGCAGACCACGTCCATAATCGTGCAATCACCTGTTTCCTGTAGGGACATATGGTACAGTCGTTTGTCAAGCACTGTTTATCGTAGAGCCAGTTTCGAAGCAACTGTTACTTGATTTGATTAGTTTTGTAATGCGCAAAGACCCTTGCGAATTGGTGCGCCGCCCTCTATGGCTCTGCGGTACCGTATAGCCAATAGCAGCAGCTATCTCGCAAGCTAAACGTCGTGACTGGTGAAGTTCAGCTTCGCCCGTGCAGATACTTGTTGCCATTCTCAGCTTGTTGTTAACAACTGCACGTTTGACGGCTTGTGGATGAGCTGATGTAGCGTGAATTAGGATACTCTTCGAACTGGCTTTACGACATCCCTTCACACTAACAACGCAGCTGGACACTTTGACTTGTGCATTCAGATGTGAGAGCCAACCGTTATGTGGTCTTTCGAAAAGATGGTAATTACGACGAGCAAGCATTGTGTCTCTATTAGCAATTTACCACACTCTGCTGAAAGGTCCATATCGAATTCATGAATTCCATCCCTCAAAATATGACCGTAGGACAAGAGCTGCATTAGAGCACGTCTGTCTTGTCTCTGCTATAACTTGGGAAACATGTTGCGTAGCTTTTTTTCTTCCATTTTCTACCAGGTATCATCTACTGTAAGGCAAGCACATGCGAATTATTTGGAAACTTCTCACCACAAATAGACTCGTCCACATAGTTTGACAGCTTGTCGGCATCGATGGTGTTGGCGTCGTACGCCACTGTGCGCTGAATAAACTTCCTAAGGTTAGTCTCAGTTTTGAGTCAGTTCCACAAGTAAACTTCACCATTTGAGGCCAATTGCTAAACGAGCAGTTCCCATAGTTGACTACGACAACGTAGAAGTCTGGTACCAACGTACGTTCAATGTAATATTGCACTTGAGCTCCGGCAGCGTCCACGTCGGCTTGATCTCTATAAGCATGTGTAGATCTGATTTTCTTTCTTTCTTTCTTTCTTTCTTTCTTTCTTTCTTTCTTTCTTTCTTTCTTTCTTTCTTTCTTTCTTTCTTTCTTTCTTTCTTTCTTTCTTTCTTTCTTTCTTTCTTTCTTTCTTTCTTTCTTTCTTTCTTTCTTTCTTTCTTTCTTTCTTTCTTTCTTTCTTTCTTTCTTTCTTTCTTTCTTTCTTTCTTTCTTTCTTTCTTTCTTTCTTTCTTTCTTTCTTTCTTCTTTCTTTCTTTCTTTCTTTCTTTCTTTCTTTCTTTCTTTCTTTCTTTCTTTCTTTCTTTCTTTCTTTCTTTCTTTCTTTCTTTCTTTCTTTCTTTCTTTCTTTCTTTCTTTCTTTCTTTCTTTCTTTCTTTCTTTCTTTCTTTCTTTCTTTCTTTCTTTCTTTCTTTCTTTCTTTCTTTCTTTCTTTCTTTCTTTCTTTCTTTCTTTCTTTCTTTCTTTCTTTCTTTCTTTCTTTCTTTCTTTCTTTCTTTCTTTCTTTCTTTCTTTCTTTCTTTCTTTCTTTCTTTCTTTCTTTCTTTCTTTCTTTCTTTCTTTCTTTCTTTCTTTCTTTCTTTCTTTCTTTCTTCCTGTCTTTCTTTCTTTCGGTTTTTTTCTTTCTTTCTTTCTCTTTCTTTCTTTTCTTTCTTTCTTTCTTTCTTTCTTTCTTTCTTTCTGTCTTTCTTCTTTCTTTCTTTCTTTCTTTCTTTCTTTCTTTCTTTCTTTCTTTTCTTTCTTTCTTTCTTTCTTTCTTCTTTCTTTCTTTCTTTCTCTTTCTTTCTTTCTTTCTTTCTTTCTTTCTTTCTTTCTTTCTTTCTTTCTTTCTTTCTTTCTTTCTTTCTTTCTTTCTTTCTTTCTTTCTTTCTTTCTTTCTTTCTTTCTTTCTTTTCTTTCTTTCTTTCTTTCTTTCTTTCTTTCTTTCTTCTTTCTTTCTTTCTTTCTTCTTTCTTTCTTTCTTTCTTTCTTTCTTTCTTTCTTTCTTTCTTTCTTTCTTTCTTTCTTTCTTTCTTTCTTTCTTTCTTCTTTCTTTCTTTCTTTCTTTCTTTCTTTTTTCTTTCTTTCTTTCTTTTCTTTCTTTCTTTCTTTTCTTTCTTTCTTCTTTCTTTCTTTCTTTCTTTCTTTCTTTCTTTCTTTCTTTCTTTCTTTCTTTCTTTCTTTCTTTCTTTCTTTCTTTCTTTCTTTCTTTCTTTCTTTCTTTCTTTCTTTTTTCTTTCTTTCTTTCTTTCTTTCGACTTTGGATGACTGTCATAGCTCAGTCTGCCCATATTCAATCGTCCCTCAGTTGAAAGGAGTATCTGTAGATTTTCGTGGTCTGTGACCCAGAGAAATTCGCTGAAATAGCCTTTGTGAAAGTTCTTTTTCAGCCAACGCTCATTGGGGATTAGGGACATTGTGAATAGTTAGCTTTCACATTTATTATTGATTTATTGATTGTAGTTAACCTACCGTGTGCGGCTTACTGTAACATCCACAAAACCCTTCCCGGACGTCGAGCTGCGGGAGCATCCAATTTTCGATGAAGTCGAATTCCTGCAATGAGGTAACAATTGGTACCTTTAATTTCGGTTCTTGGTTGCGCGAATTTGCCGCACATCGCGTGCACGGTGGGATCCGGTGGAGACGAGGCTTCTTTTGTTCTATTCTTGTCTATTCCCATAGTCGGGAACTGAACCTCATGACACACACCCAAGATAAGGTACTCGTCGCCGCCTTGGTCTGACGCAGTGTTAATCTATATCTTTTTTTTTTCGCGTTCGTCGTCTTATCATTGATGTTGTGCAAATTTCTTGCTATCAGTCAAAAGAGTCGTCTATCGGTCTCGGCATATTTGAGAAGAAGAACTCACTGCACGGATATTGTCTTTCGTTACCATATCTGATGTGGCATCGATGGGCTAGAAGTACGGAACGAGTACAAGAGTAATGGATGTTGTTCTGTTGAGTTGCACGAAAAGCTGGCATTGCAAATGTGAGCAGTCCCTGGAAGTGACAATGAGCACTGAGTCCTTGACTAATTTCGAATGCAAGTTTTCTTTTTGTGAAAATATGCTCCGTATGTTTACACTCACGCTCGAGGTCCCTTTTCACGGTAATTTTGAGGTATCTAGCTCAAGTAAAATGAAAGAAGCCGAGGTGCAGAATAATGTAAAATGGCGAAGAAAGCGTGGAAATCAGCGGTTTTTTTCAAACAAGAGTAATGGATGTTGTCTGTTGAGTTGCACGAAAAGCTGGCATTGCAAATGTGAGCAGTCCCTGGAAGTGACAATGAGCACTGAGTCCTTGACTAATTTCGAATGCAAGTTTTCTTTTTGTGAAAATATGCTCCGTATGTTTACACTCACGCTCGAGGTCCCTTTTCACGGTAATTTTGAGGTATCTAGCTCAAGTAAAATGAAAGAAGCCGAGGTGCAGAATAATGTAAAATGGCGAAGAAAGCGTGGAAATCAGCGGTTTTTTTCAAAGAATCATGGGGCTAGTGAGGTAATGACCGTGGTCAAGTGGATGACAACTTATTGCAACGAATAAATCGGGGGTAGGTGAAGGGTGAATTGTCTGATACGGTTAGAACGACATATTCTGAAGCTCATCCACGGCGATGTTGATCACAACGTGAGATCAAGTATTTAAAATTATTTAAAAAATTAATTTAAAGTATGCACTACACCATGAAAAACATGGCACTGATGGCCCCTATCGTCCCTTCATATATTTAAGCTCCCGCTCGAGGTCACAGGTATCTAGCTTGAGTATAATGATGAAAGTTTAAGGTGCAGAATAGTGCAAAGTGTCCAAGAAAACCTAGAAATCGGCATAATGAAAGGGGATTGTACGAGATTATGTGTCTTTAGCCGTCTGGGTGTCTCCCGCATGAGCATACTAATCTTCAGCGTCCTAACACTTCATTGTGGAACATACGACAAGGCCGTCATAAAACGGCACTTTTGAATGCGTACGTCGGCTTAAACCGGATTACCGGCTAAGCCTCTATAACGCCCTGTTAGGATCCTTTTATACGACCCAACAATGTCTCACCTGTTATTCATAGAGGCCAAAGACTTTTCTCGTGAATTGAGCCTTTAAAGACACTGTTAACGAAAAAGTGGTTTCGGAGATTTGCACATGGTTTGAATTCGAAGCCCCCTCTAGTACCATTCGTGCAGGAATGAGGTCGGAAAACGGCTGGATAGGGCACAATAAGGGGCCGGAGAAGTATCCACGGTCGCCCTCCGCCCCTCCATCGGTGTCACGTGAGACGAGTGTCGAGACAATACGGATTGCTATTATTCGTTCTAGGACCCACGCACAAAAAGCATCGCCGAGTGATGAGGCGATGTTTTTCTCCCATTCTTCTTTCCTCTGTTTTTCTTTTTGCTGCCGCGATCCCTTTTTTGATTTCCTACTCCTAGAGGCTGAAAAAGGTGAGCTACTTTTGCTGTTACTAAGGTTTTTTTTGTTTATTTATGCTTATAAGTGAATGAATTGTGGATTACCATTGTCTGTTCTTCGCACCAGGACCCACACGCGCGCAGTGAAACGCACTGTTTAGCTCGTCCGGGTGCCCCACCTTCTTCATTTTTCTGGTTTCATTCACGTCCAACCCCTTTTTTGACGTTTTTTTCGCGGCCTTTTTTTCACTATGAAAACACCGATGCACGCAGTTTCTTCACCTCAGTCGCACTAGTTTCGATCTTGTCTTTCGTTTTTCATCATGATCTGGATTACCCAAAATCATGTTAACGGTGCCTTTAACTCCAGCGGTATCGGAGCTAAGGTACCAATACTGACGTCTCTAAATTACGCGTTAGTTGGAGATCAAGTCTCGTATCGGGTTCGGATCATCTGGGGCTTCCATCTATTCTGAGCCCTTCTTGTAGTGTTGGACTCTTCTGAAAGAACATTGACTTCCAAGTGGATATCTGATGGTTTCGCTGATCAATCTGTTTATCTAGATGCTTCTGATCTTGTGAAATGTTCAATCAATCGCTCACTTCTTCCCGATCAGCCAGTACCTTACAAGTCCACGTGGGAAGTTGGCATACCCGTGTGCCGAGGTTTCCGCTTGGTCCTATGACTCCTCTCGGAATAAGAGCACCATGGCCAACGGTCACTGGCTCTAAGAGCAATTTCGTTGCGCTCTTTAGCACTGCATCTTTTGATTATTGGTATATGCCAGCGATCTTGTCCTCTGATCTTTTTGTAATTCTCACATTGCACAGTGACGTCGGGTGGTTTGTTTGCTAGTTGTGACGCACTCAGTGAAGCGTATCAATAAATAAATGAATAAAAGTGTTTAAGCGGAACAAATGCACTAAAACATGAAAAATATGGCACTGCTGGCGCTTATCGACCTTTCAAAAAAAAATTTTCTGCAGAAAAAGAACAACATTTGCAGTGAATGACGTAGACGGAACTTACCAAGAAAACAGAGCGCCTTCAGAACTAGTCGTAGCATCGCCACCCTTTATAGTGAAAATGTTGGCGACTCGATAGGTTGATAAAACTCGGGAAAGATTGCGCCAGTCAAAGTTCAATATTCAGCAAAGGAATCACTAAAGATAAGATAATAACGTCATCGGAGCCTTGCAAAGTCATTTAGGATGGTATTCCCGCATCCACTCCCCTTCGCCTCTTCCCGAGTGTGGTAACTTGTTCCCGACAATCGCGTCGCGCTCGCTGCACCTGATCGCGCGCAGTCGCATTTTGTGGACGAAGGAGGGAGAGGTTTAATTCATAGTGGAAGGATACGATAACCGCCGCTTGCTGATGGAGTTGGGGATGAACACCGCCACCCCCTCCCCCACCTCGGTCCTGGTTCGATTTTATTACGCCTTGCCACGATTATACCCTTAATTCATAATTGCGGAGCATAGCTCTTTCGACCATCCCTATGACGAACTTTTCACAAAGTTCTGTATTTCCACGAGAAGCTAGGTGCCTGCATGGTGAAAAGTGAGGGTGTTTAAAACGGCAGATAAGTCTGTAATGCCTCGAATTACCTCCTTTCAGGGTATGTGGTTGAAGGCATCATTGAGGAAAATGTCATAATCTAGCTTCGAAGAGCTTCGTAGCAAAGGCTTCCCTCATCTGAAAGAACGTTCAGGGTTGTGTAAGGGAGCTATTGATTTTTACGTACCTTTCTGCTTACTGGGCAGTTATTTCATAACAAGTGGACAGTACTTTACAATAGAGATAAAACAACATCCACAGCACTAACCGACGCATTCATAAACACACCGACAAGCCAATAGACAAACTTACAGCGTTCTATGGTGGTAAAGTACTATCAAAAGTCTGCATTCACAATTTGCTGAATTGTTTTGTAATTGATTTTCTCGCCAGATTTTCAAGGTTGTCAACTGATTCATGGCAGCAAATTCAAAGTGTTCTACCTCAGTTTCGAAGAAACAATGGAGGTCGTAAATATAGATGGATGTTACACCATAGATTATTGGAAGCGGTGAAGTGAATAATGATTTGGGTTGTGGAGTTGATTTTTCAACTGCTGATCACCTTGGTCTGGGTTTCGACCTAAATCACTCTTAAAATACAAGCTAAACCTATATTTGCATTTTCCGGAGTACTACGGAAGTTGAAAACGACGACTTCAAATCAAAAACCTTTGAAGCTTCAGCAGAAAAAAAGCAGTTTTGAGAAAAAGATGACAGGATTCTTCTGGACTATTCAAAAGTAAAATGTTCTGAATAGGTCATGGTTGTATAAATTAACGAGATCTTTACTATTTTATTTTTTTGTCATCAAATATGGAGGTTTGCTTGATTGCTTGAGCTCGATCTTTAAGACTAAATGTCAACCTGTTACCTACTAGATATCCTTGAAGCAAAATATACAATTTCACGGAATGGCATGGTATTTTTCGACTGGTGCCCGATTTTATATGAAATTGAAATCCTCACAGAATAAATTTTCGTTAGGAAAAGGACGACATGATAAATTTCCTAGAAAATTTCTTAGCCAGACATTACTCATCAGAAAACCTTACAGTACGACTGAGTTACGAACTTGTACTATGAAGAAATACGATTATTATGCTTTCACCTTTCCTACCTTGGAACAAGTATCGGTTATCCATTCATATTAGAAAAATACTAGGTTTTAGGGAAGCCAAACCAAAAGCCAAGGAAGCCGAATGCTTTACGTTGGAATTACTGGCGTTGAAACAACACGACCACTGCAATTTTCTGTATTTAGGCGATTTTCGAACCAGAAGCTTTTTTGTAGTTCTTACCCAGTGAAGGCTTCAAATCAGCTCCGAACAAATGTCCTACCAAAATCTTCACGTTTTGAAATTTAGTTGAACTTGATATTGACCAGTTTTCGAAACTCGAACATTGCTACCAAACTTTTTTCTTCACATGCATCTCTCTTCCCTTCCCCCTCCCTTACTCCCCTCTCGCCGTACATCGATCGAGAGATGACTTAGGTTAGATTCAGTTTGCAGGCAGGAAAGGCTATCATAGGGCTGCGAACATACTCATTGCAGGAAAACATCTCATGGATCAAGATTGGGAGATCTATCAGTTCTGAGATGGAGAAGGAACATGCAACAGTCATAACGTAGTCATCGTTTACCAATATCCTTTTCCGTCTTCCCTACTTCAGATTCACACCCCTTTTCCATTTGCTAAACATTAAACCGACATAGTTTTTATCTGTTGGCTGCGCTAGGCACGTTCTGCTGCTTCTCGTTCACTCCGAGTGTGAACGCAGCTTAGGGTAGCTATTATGAGGTACTGTTAGTCGCCAAATAATATTCATCGTAGTGTTTTTTTTTTCAGGGCGGCCCCATAGCTGAGGATGAGCGAACGGTCGATCTATTCGGTTTCGTGGTGGATTTATCGATGAGATTCGCATGTTCTTCGCCAGCTCGGTAAGTACTCTTTTCGTAGCGGAAGTCTGAACAATATGAGAGCATAGTAATGTAAAGTCGCTATCATGGATTCTCATGGATTTGGCATCGTTTTACTGAAATTTCCTTTTATGCACGAATATCTGTACGAAAAAATTTTGGCATGGCCTTATCCAGCTGCACAGTAGTTGGTAGAATCACATGGCTTTGTCTGGCAAATGTAATTGTGGTCGTTGTTGCAGTCGTCAGTGAACCATCCCGATCTAGAAAAAAACTTCATTACGTCCTGGAAGAAGTTTTCTCGATTTTTTAGCTGCTCATTTTGACTTCAGAGCAATTTGATTCTTCTCATTAAAATATATGTATTTCTAATGCTCTGAAATTTTGTTAAGTCAGTGTGTCAAGACGTTTCGGAAATCTATTGCATGCTAAGTTCTAATGAGAAGCAATTCCAAAAATGTTTTCTATATATAAGCGTTCTCTGTACTTTAGTCGTAAAAACGACTGCTTTTCCTTACAATGCGTACGTGATTTTTAGGTTGAGCTGTCTTTTTTTGCCTAATACTAGGTTGGGAGGAACGTTCCGTCACAATTCCTGAAGAGCCCAGACCTTCCGACCACTGACCCATGCCAATGATGGAACTCGCAGTATTTAAGTACGTCTGGGATATTCTTGGCACATATTGGCACGCACTCTTTGTTGGGTTTGACTGCGATACCATTTTCAAGGGCAGGAGCAAGATGAAGACCAATCCCGAGCTAGCTTACTACGAAACGTGCAGGTGCAGGCCGTAGGCAGAGACGACGTATTGATGAAGGCACTCTAACTTACCCTCATGTCCCGAAAGTTTGCCTGCAGAAATAGATTCAGTTTTCATAGCATAGGAGGGGGTGACGGTACTTCTCTCGAATTCCCATGGCAAGCAGCAGCGTTCCCGCGGCGACTACCGTATTCCTCCAGTACAAAATCAAACCTTTTCCTTCATTGCACGCGACCTCGCGCAAGTGGGTGCAGCGAAGGTGACACGATTTTTGGAGAGAAGTACCCAAAGTCCAAAGAAAGCAATTGGTTGGGACATTCGCAAGGAGCCCGGCGTTCTTGCTGCTTTCCCGAGCTTTCAGACCTTAGCACAAGCAACAAAGCTTGAGTGTGACCTACGTCTTCTGTCACCCATCTTCATTCTTTCGGTTATGTGGTCTCGAAGGCCATGCTATGAATAATTGATCAATCTAAAACCGAATTTCATCGTTACCACTTGATCAAAATGATCGTGGCGATGTTATTCGTGACTGCTTTACGATCTAAATGGTCATCGGCTTTTACTATCATCACCAACCTGGCTTTTGAGCCTCTCAATTATCATTACAACTAGCTGTAGGTTTACCTATCACTCCCATTACCATAATCAGGAAACATTTGCACGGGGCAGACAAGTCGAGTGACTACCAACTAACAAATCGTCACAATACATGTTAGTGTTTCAGCTGAAATGGAGAGATTCTTATAAAAGAATTAACTCACGAGAATCCGGAATATTGTTGCATGTAGGCACAATTACCCTTGCTGTAATCTGGTTGGCCTGGACCCCAATTTGTGTAGCCAGCCTTAAAATATCCCATTGTGACCGTGCATGAGCGTCACACACTGATGTTTGATTAAACAATTCATTGGGCTCATATTGTTATGTGAGCGGAGTGGATTGAGATGTAGTATCTCAGATTCTCCGCCTCTTATCGGCACTCTATGGAAAGGCTGGGCTCCTCTAGTTCGAAATTAGTTCAAGTATAGTTCAGACTTTCCTTTCATAGTTCGGTCTCTACATCTTGTAAAGCGGTAGCTGTGCTGATACTCACCGAATAGCCTCCTGGCCATGTCCATTGGCTACCGTCGTACTCTAGTCCCAACCAAAATTTAGTTTTTGAAGAGAACACTGAAAGAAGCAATTGCAGAAATGCTGAATCCTAGAGAAGAATCCGATTCCTTCCCAGTAACATAATTAGATTGGCTTTGCATATAATATTTTGGAAAGGACTTTCGGGCATGACAAAGTTGGTTTATGGCATTATCATTGCCAATGAAATGATCGTGTTTGGGAGCTTCTAAGCTCAGCACTTCTGCCCACTTCGAGACGGGATGAGCGGGATAGCTGGAACTTATTGCTTTTTTGCACCATTTCCAGACCGCATTTCGCCGAAACAATGGAATATACTGACTAGGAGGCCTGAGTTCTCCCTCCCAATACGTAAATTGTTAAGCCTTTTATGAAAGTCTTACTATGTTTTTGGGAAACTATCGTCCTAGGGAAGGAAGGAAGGGAAAGGAAGAACAAGATTATGCTTACCGCTTAAGAGGAAAAAGTTCTTGTTAGCATCTTCATCAAGGGCAAGGACAGCATCTTTATCTCGGAAACATGTTCGATTGGCTAACATCTGTAAAAAAAATATACTTCATGGCACCACCTCTTCACATTTATTACTCAGTCATCGAATGAAAAGGAGCTGAACTGATGCTCATAGTTACGGACAGGAAAAAAAGCATTTTTAAGCTCTTCCATTTTATTAATGCATGGATTGACTACAGAAAAAGTTGTCTTATCATTGCGTGTGATACGTAAACAGTAACCGCTTGTCTTCAGGGCCTATACAGTGCGTCGCCAAATGATACAGCCACCCTTAATTCCCCCAAAAACAGTATTTGATGTTTCTGAACAAATGCCAAAGTAAAAAATCTGTCAAATCTGAATTGCAATCCGCACATTGTCACCAAATTCCAGCTCAAAAACACAAACATTTCTTTTAGTCAGTTCTTCAATGAAGGGTGCTTTTCCAACGTCGCCAAATGATACAGCCACTTCATGTCTTCGTGTCCTGTTTTAGCTTAACGCAACGAAATTGCTTCGATTATGTAATGTTCTTCATTTTCAGGCAATAGGAATAGAAATTTGCTTTCGGAATTCGAATAAGGTCAAATCCTCGCGAAAAAGGAGCAGGGACTGTCAGATCGCAGAATCGCGCGGGATTTGGTCGACGTCACGCAGTTTCGGATTTTTTTTAACAAAAGTCCTGGAGCCTATGATAAACCAGAAGAAGTGCTGGGCTCCTTCGCTGCTGTCCGACAGAGGCAAGCGAACTACTTTGAGGGAAGCGTCGAACTCCACCAATTCCTGTATGGAAATCCGGTTGTTTCTTCCTCCAAAAAGCACTGTTTGGAAGGTGATCAGAAAGTCCAAGTTCATTTTCGAGCAGAAAATGCGTAAGGTGCATTTCACGACAGAAAGACATTGGGAATATCGGGTTGCTCCCTCCAGAAGGTGCAGTTGAACCGAGTGGAATATGGTGTTCTCCATGTGCTGACATTTGACTTTCCTTCTCTTAATGGTTTTCTTTCTTCAGGTCGTTTTTTCCGATGGAAAAAATTCAATTGTGATGGTCCAGACGGGAACCGATTTTAATGGCACGACCTGAGGAAGGAAAATTCAATTTCCTAGACAGAAATTCAAGGGAGGAGGAGTCATGCTTTGGTCTGCGATTCATCGAGTAGGCGCATCATTTTATGCTTTGTACCGAAAAAGATGAACTCGTCCTCTCATTGAATTCTTAGGCGCTGTCCACTTCACCCTTTCGGTGTCAGAATCAGCTCCGAAATCTTGTTTTTATGCAAGATAACACCCAAATTCACGTCAGCAGGAGCACCCATGCTTGGTTCTCACGGCACTTCTGCCCTGACCGACGAAGAGCCCCGATTCGATGGAAAATGTATGGGGCTCCATGGCGCGGAAGATTTACGCCCAACCCGAGCAACTCCGAGGCGTCAAGGAGTTGAAAAAAGCGATCATCGAAGCATGGCACCAAGTTAACCAGGAGCTGATTGCTAATTTTTATTCGAGCCTAGACCACCGTATTAACAAAGTACACTGGTGTGCAAAACTTAGGGGCGAAAGCAACTTTCGATTACTGTACCTCTGCCAGACGACAGAGCTCGATGAAATTTATACTATACCAATAGAGGATCATTACGGTTTTGCACAGGAAGCAAGTGGCAGAAAATCGGAATAGGAAGAGCAAATAAGACATTTTTATTGATAGGTACCGACTACACATAGTTCCTCACAACTTATCCTAGTACTTCAAAAAAGTGATGCGGTTTATAATGGTGTGTGTGATCACCACGGACAACAGTAAATGCTCTGCAACGCGATCCCATACATTCCACGAGGTTGGAAATGAGTTACTGTAGTAGGGCATTCCACTCCTCTATCAGCGCAACTGACAGTTGATGGACGGACAGTGGTGCATTTGGACGTGCTGCAATGCCTCTACCCATGCATCCTGCACGTGCTCGATGGGATTCAGGCCGGGTTAACGGGCAAGCCACTCCATTCGCTGGATAACCTCTTGTGTCAAGAGCTCTTCCACCTGAGCTGTTCGATGCGGTCGCGCATTGTTATCCATAAAAACGAATTCAGGGCTCACTGCAGCCCTGAAATGATACACATTAGGGAGGGGTTCCTTTTCACAGAACACCGACTGTTAAGGGTTCCACGCTCAAAAATCTGGAGGTCATTACGGTTACGAAGCATGATGCCTCCCCATACCATAACACCACGTTCCCCAAATGATTAAGTTCCACAACATTTCTGAGAGACGTGCATGTTCCCACATCTAGCCATGAAGCTGCGTCCAGAATCACTGCTCAGACTGAATCTGCTCCTGTCTGAAAAAAGCAAAAGGCCTCATTTCTCATCGGTCCGTTCGCTATGCTCCTGGCACCACCCTAAACGGTCTCGCCGATTCGCAAGGGTCAAAGGAAGACTACGTAGTGGTGGTCGGACGAAGAGACCGCAACCGTGCAGTCGTCGTGCCACTGTGGTGCGTAGGATAGCTTGCTTTAAAATCCTTTTAGATGACATTGCAATCAAAGAAGCTGACTGACGTGGATCTCTTCTTGCCTGCTGCACAATATAGCGGTCATACCTTAGTGTAGTTGTTTTTGGTCGACCACCTTCTCTCCTTCGTGCAGCAGTATCAGAGGTTCGGAGTGCTCTCCGTGCACGTGGAACAACGCTGTGAGCGATACCAGGTTCCTGAGCTGCACTCGTCATGGTTCGAACTTTTTCGATATTCTCGATGATCATTCCATGTGTCAAGTCATACAGACGATGTCTGCGGGAAATGATGTATAGAAGGATAAAACCGCAGTAGTTGGTAGCTACTGGCTTATTGACAGAAAAAAAATTTTTCGTACCTATCAGCTGCCTCGATTTGTGCGGGTAGCCATATTTCTCGCTTTATTTGAATTATTCCCGCACGAAAGGATAGCTAACTTCCTATGCATAACCGTCATAGGTCTGCCAATATAATCCCACACTTTCATTTATTTTCACCTACTCCTCAGTGTTTTGTGTTACATTATCCATCTCGTCCCTAAGTTTTGCACACCAGTGAATGGTGTGTCAGCTGATTATTGACTTTGCAACTTTCTCTCCTTGTTGTATGTTTGTTGTTGAACAAATTAATTTTGTTAGTGGCTGTATCATTTGGCGACGTTGGAAAAGCACCCTTTACAGAAAAATTGACCAAAAAAAATGTTTGTGTTTTCGAGCTTGAATTTGGCGATAATGTGCGAATCGCAATCCAAATTTGACACATTTTCTACTTTGGCAGTTTTTCAGAAACACCGTATACTGTGAGTTTTTGGGAAAGTCAGAGGTGGCTGTATCATTTGGCGACGCATTGTAGGTAGCCCCTACTCCGAGATCACTGAAATACTCTATCTCAGCGAGAGGGTAACGACGCGTAAAAGGTGGTTTCGGTTGGTAATGGGTGCACACACCGCAACTACGTGATAATGAGATTTGATTGGAGTGGAGCACATCAAAGGACGATGAGTATCTTGCGAGCTATCCCTGGATGGCAATCCCTGGACGTTTCCCACCATGGATGGCACAGAGCGGTAGGTACCGTGCACCATGAATGGCACAGAGCGGTGGGTGGTGGGTAACGTCCACCATGAATGCTCGTCACTGAGTTGCTTCGATTGTGATATCAGTGGCTGTCAGCCTTTTATGTAAATTAGTGATGTATGTGGCAGTCACAAGACATTTTTGGACACCTTGTGGAAACGCACTAACCTGAATTGCAGAAATCCCGATCGGGAAGTAGCATCCTCCCTGTGGTGCATCCCATTTATCTGCGTTGTATGGCATCCAATTCGTACTGCAGAAGCAGTTGGCTGAAATTACGGTCGAAAATGGAAACTCCGAAACATTTGTTCCCAGGAAACCAGCATTCATAAGGAATCCACTGAAGTTTTTATATTCTTCGTAGGGCAGAAACAACATTGTCGTTTTCACGATCTGTCGAAGAATGTGCATATTCTACCTTGCGAAAGGTGAATTTCAAGAAAGTTGAACAGCCACGACGGAGTTCCCCTTATTACTATTCTCTCAGTGTTTCACTGGGTTTACCAGCTCAGTAATGGCACGAGAACGGGCAACGTTGAAAGTGACTCAGTCGATTGAGCAGAGAAATTTCCGTCGTATACTCAGACCATAAGCCAACTTGCAAACAACAAACAAGGGAAGCAAACAGGTCCGATAACGCTCAGCTTGATCACTGCCCTGTGTGGATTCCATTACATACGCCGCTGTGACTGGAACAACTTCGGGATCGCTCTTGAGATGCCAAGGACATCCTCTTAATTAAAGAGTCTTCAAGGAACGCTTTCAAGAGTTGCATCGTTCACATAAGAAAGGAAAATTATTGGATCTCGTATCCAAAGAAACCCCACTGAAGACGTCAACGAATATGGCTTTCAACGTTCAGATGCGGCTTGGTAAACACTAAAAAGGACTCCACTAAAAAGAAGAGACCATGTTCATCTCATTGAGAAGGACAGTATATGCCAGATTCCAGACTGTGGGGATGGTGGAAGTAGGTTTACTGTAATGCATCTCACCTTCACAAAGCAGATGACGTAAGTCATCAGCTCGCAACATCGAGCCATCGTCCTTTTTATTTGTCAGATTGTAATTTGGCGAAGCCAGCGTTCGCAGTAACGGCACTGCTAATCCATGCTCTTGCACATACTCTGCAAAACCTCTTTCAACTTGGTCTACTACTCTATGACCGTTGGAAATAATGATATATACGATACGCGGAGAAAAGCAAGTCAGTGGGCCAACAGGAGGAGAAGTGAATCACTTTTCGAACTTTCGTTCATTCGCCACGGTTTTCGTGGTTCAGAAATGAGAGTAAAGAAAATAACGATTTTCTCGGTAACTTGATGTCGACGAATGTGCACAATCGCTATGAATACTCATTTTGATGTGAACTTCCACCAAAACTCACTTCCCACTTACCGATGGTGATGATTGTGCCGCCATCCTCACGAAATTCGTTTGCTGCTTGTGTGGGATCGTTGTATCCTCCGCTTCTTAAAATATTTTCATTAAAAAGTGACTAACATGCCATGTCATTTGTGTTTTCCCCAATGTACAGCTTCGCTTACCACAATGAATTAGGTTGTTCTGGTTGCGCCCCAATAATAATTAGAAGCACAGTTCACAATAAAACGGTCTCTGAGATTTTTGCCTAGGATGAACTGTGGTCCCCAAGTAGAACATGTGGGACACTGTCGGGTCGAAAAACGACTCCTGTGATGCCTCTACACAACGTATCCTATGCAGTTGAGGAGGAACAGGGCGTTTTCCTTCTGCTCATTTTTTGTAAGGTAAAAAAGTTACGGCTCCAGAAAAGTTTACTATTGCCCTTCCGTTGTAATTCTCCGCAAATTCTTCCTCACCATCAGATTCCAGTACCGTAACGATTTTGGCTTTTCGAAAAGCTCGATACCTTACTAGTTTGAAATTACATTCTTTAAAAAACCTGTAATAGCTAACAAACTTGTAAGTGCTTCCGACGATTATAAGAACCGGACGAGCAGCAAGACGATGCGAAGCAGACGCAAATTTTGATGTTGCAAGACGGATAGCTCTAAAATGGATCAGAATCATAAGGGCTTTGCCTGTCAACGTGTCCCTTCAATACTCAGTTTATTTTATTCCTCTGTGAGGCTTTGGATGAGTTCAGCTCTAACAAGACAAAGGCTAACTGAAAGAATGAAGTTCTAGTTGAAGATACTTATCTCTGGAATGGTACCAAGCAGTTGGGAATCCGTCCCAAGCCTCACATGCTGCTTTATGCTATATCGGAAGCCTTCATTGAGGACTCTCACCCTTCGATATTGGTGCCGGTCTCGTTCAGAGACGATATTGTAAGGTCGAATAGATCTGCTGTCGAAGTATAAACGTTCAGATCAGCAATCAGATCCACAGTACTTGCGTAACGTATAACTCCAAATCGGGTTTGGTACTGTTCAGCTTGTCCAACGGTCAGTTTTGTGAATGCTGAGACGACGTAGTCAGTTGCCTGGAATTAAATCGGCCTCAATAGACTTGTCATTTATATTGTACTTCTAGAAAATTGTGGTTCCATAGGTGGTGGGCAGGAGGTCAGTAGCTGCTGCTGCAATGATAGGAAAAAGCGGCTGACGACAAGAGGGAGAAAAAGGGCTTCAGCTAGGATTCGGTCTCTCGGCTTCATGATTGGAATCTTATTAGATGTTCTATATGCCCTCTTACTATGGCATCTGATAAACAGAATTCATCAAATGCTACTAACGCTTTCTAAAGTTTCGTTTCTATGGTTTCACTCCCTGGCCAATTTACTCTCCAATCTTTTCTTAGCATGCAAGCAGGTAGCCGTCACCAGTACCAACTTTTCTAGGACGTATGAGCATTTGTGAATTTTTGGAGAAAAAGCTTGTTCAACTAACTGAGGTTATTCCAGCAGGAGTCATAGCTGTGGTAGCCTCCATAAGAAGAAAGACGTCAAGCCAGACGGTTTTCAGAACGCAATTGCATCCGGTGTTGTTGATGTTCGCTACAGGTAAACTAGGTACCGAATGCGTAGGCTCTAATGTCGGCTGGATATTGGCAGTTGTCATTAGGTACTCAGGCGTGGTAGGTAAAGGAGTGGATGAGGTGTGAGGTGCTGTAATGATAGCTCTTGAGGGTCACTGGGTTCTCAGATGATTTCTAGAGTTCCAAAGGTTTATATTTACTTGAGCTTCATGACTCAGAATAAGGCAAGCTCAACCAGCAGTTCCAGTAACTAACCAAAGTTTGTACCAGATGTACTGTCGTCGTAGCGTGCAGTTGTACCACTGCTGCCCCCAGAACCTGTTGTAGATAGTGTGCTCGTCCCAGATTCTGTGGTGGTTACGGTACTGGATACTGTAGTTGTTACGGTAGGTGCTTGAGTAGTTGGGTAGACAGGTGCTGAAAAAGCGTGCGTAGTAGCCACTGATCTCCTTATCATAAAGTGGAACGATAGATCTTCTTGCTTTCATCAATTTACCACAAAAGGGATTTACAAGTACCTAAGTTATCAAGGTCATCCCACAAAATATGGCTATAGGACAGAAGTTGCGCTAGAGCACGTTTTCGCTTGGGATTTGTGGATGTTGATGATTACTTGACATCACCAAAACATTGGGAAAACATATCTTGCGTAGATTCGCTATGTTTGGGTTAATCATCATCTAATAAACGTAATTTATGCCCAGAGTCCTCTACTGTGGGACAATCATATACAAATTTTTGGGAACTACTTACTACAAATAGAATCGTCCACGTAGTTCGACAGCTGGTCGACATTGATGGTATTGGCGTCGTACGTGTTTGTGTGCTGAATGGATTTTCCAAGTAAATTTAAAATTTTGAGTTAAGCCACAGGTAAACCTCACCATCTGAGGCCAAGTGTTAAACGAGCAGTTCCCATAGTTGACTACGACAATGGAGAAGTTGAGTGCCAACCGATTTTCAATGTAATATTCCACTTGGGCTCCGGCAGCGTCCACGTCGGCTTGTTCTCTGTGAGAGTATGTAGATCTCATCTAACCTTCGATCATCGTCCCTTACTATATTTGCTGGAATCCAGGTATCAAAGAAAGTGGGATCCTGTTGAGCCACTTTTTGTCTGACAGGCTCTATCTTTCTGTCTACTTGTCTGTCTGTCTGTCCGTGTGCCTGCATCTGTATATCTGTCTTTCTGTCTGTTTATCTGCCTTCCTGTTAGCGTGTGGGTCTGTCTGCTTGTCGCTCTGTCTTCTCTACGTCTTTAGGTCTGCTTGTTTGTATCTTCGTCTGTATTCATGTGTATGTATCTATCTGTCTTGACTTCTGATGAGTTTACCGATTCTTCAATTTGCCAGGCTCTGGCAGGGACGCTGGCAATTGAACATTGCCCAAATGAGCAGATAATGTTTGTATTAGGGTGTCTCAAAAGTTTTGAGAAAATTTTGGTCATGTATTTCGCAACCATGCTGCGCAAGAAAGCGCCGAGGCAGAGCCACGGAGAAAAGGTCAGTAAGAGGTCACGCTTAGCAGATCATCATAACAAGAGAACAGTATTGCACTTTATCTTTGGAAGTGAGTTATCAACATTTGAATTATTTTCGACTGACACGACTGCAGGCGCCTTCTGCTTCATTACTACCGATCTGGTCACTCCGCCACTCAAGAGCGGAATGAATTGCAGTCATCGATGGGCAGTACTGCACCATCCCTCGCCACCTGCTATAGGTGGTACGGCCGCTTCTCTGGAGAGAGTTTCACTTCGACGAAGTGCCACGGAGCGGACGTCCACGTTCCACCAAGACCGAAATTGTCTTAGCCTCCGTTCAAAGCAATCCTTCTCAAAGCTTGCGAGGAATGGAGAGGACGACTTCTGCTCCCCGTTCCACCACCCACGACATCCTACGCAGACGTCGCTTTCGCGCAGCAATTCTTGCAATCATCCCCCACACCTTGACTGAGAGCGAGCGTCAGGTGCGGGTCGATGTGTGTCGGAAGCTACTCGACCGCAAGCGAACGGTGGACTGGACGAGCTTCATCATCGCTCAGGATGAGAAGTGGGTTCCTTATGATAATCCATACAGGAAGTTGCAGTGGCTACCAATCCGTGGGGAACACGTCGAAAAGAATACGATCTCGTTCTTCTTATGCTCCGCCGGCTTTTTCTACTATGAGATCCTACCTGAGGGTACTGCTGTGACTGTAAGGGTATTATGCGAGCAGCTGCGGGAGATGGTGTCTGGAGCCCCGGTTTCACACCGAATGCAGGGAAAGTTTCTGATTTTGATGAGTCACGCTCAACCACATCATGCTAGGGCGACGGCTGAGGAGCTGGAAAGGCTTGGGATTACCTGGCTGCCCCACCCCTCATATTCACCTGATCTTAGTCCTTGTGACTACCATGCTTTCAGAAGCCTGGAGGCCTACACGAAAGGGAAAAAATTCAACAATCGTCAGGAGGTCAAACATGTAGTGGATGAATGGATCGCTTCACGCCCTTCTTCTTTCTGGATGAATGGCATCAGTGCTCTGCCCAGTCGATGGAGGGACGTCGTGGTTAAAGAGGGCCACTATCTCGATTACTGATCTCACCTTTTTATTGTAGTATTTTTGTGTTGAACAAACCAAATAAATTTTCTCAAAACTTTTGGGACACCCTAATACTATTGTGCGCTTACCTATCTCCTGTGAATAGTACGAGCGATGTGTAATCAAAACCGAAATTGTTGAACAAGTTCCGGATCGTTCTAAAAAATCAGTTTATTATCACTCTTTTGACTTGCTCTTTACAGGGTACCTGGGGTACCACTTCGTACTTCCCAAATAACCCTTCTACAAGGGTTATTTGGGAAGTACGAAGTGGTACCAGCCGAGTTCTAATAATTGAGTGTAGAAAGAAGTAGAGCATTTGGAGCGTTATTACTCCCTGATTTATTCCGATTAGCTGATTTTTGGAGTTGACTTTGGGGCTCATGGAGAATCCCAACCCTCAGTTATGCCTTTTGCTCTCCAAACTTATCCATAACCCCCACACAAGATTTTTCGCCCTGTTCAGATGTAAGCATTTTCTATAACCGCTTGCCATGCTGCGTAGTGCACACATTTCGAAGTACTAAAAGCCCCTCTCCTTACCTTGACAGTGGTACATTGCTGGCCGAATCAATGTCGACATTGTTCCAAAGTTTTTCCAAGTTGTCACATATTTGTTGCCTATTGTAGTTGAAGTCATAAATGGTTGTTGAACCAGTACCTTTAACAGTCATAAAATAACCTCATCTCTTGAACTGATTTGATTTTTCGGTGCTTGATTTGATAAGCTTACTTACGGTACTGCTAGACCGTAATGGAGGTCTGGGGATTTTATGCTGTCTGAATTCAAAAGGAGAGGGTTCAGGGATACGTTGACTTCATCAAGCCTATGTACTTCTGTCCATTTCGGCATATTTACAGGTTACTTTTTTTCAAAACGGCCTTCGTACACAACTGTGGAACCGTTGTACAAGTAGCTTCCCACAGGTCATTGCTGAGAGTTCGACTTGGTTTCTAAAGTGTAGAGAAGTACGATATTAGGACGCCCTTGATTGACTATTACGTCTTGGTCTGCCCGGGTTCAATCGTCGGTCGCACTCGAAACTAAAAATAATCTCCTATTTCAAAGTTCTGGGGTCTACGAATCTAGGAGCCTGTCTGGCTGTTTATATCCATCTAGTGTTGTGAGTGGGTGGACCAGTGAGTACCTGCAGGTTTTCGTTGTGGGTGAAACCTACTCAAAGAAATTCTCAGGAATAGCCTTTTTTGTACATAATTCGTCCGATCAAAGCTAAATGCTGACTAGGTGAGTAGTTAGCATTATCCTACCGTATGCGGTTACTCCAACATCCACAAACCCTTTTCTGATGTCAAGCCGCGGGAGAATCCAATTCTCTATGAAGTCGAATTCCTGCAATACGGTAACATTTTGTAGCAGTTAAAAGGATGAAAAGAGGAAAGTGTAATCCCATTAAATTCCAAGATTTCTCATCTTTATATTTATCATAATTCCATTGTTCTTTTTATTCCCTCAAAGTAATAGCTATGTATGTCTAAAAGCGTTATTTTGAAGAAGCGACGTGAGGTTTTTTGAATATAGTTGTAATTTGTATGTATTATGTTGTAAGCACGGTTTTGTGTGGTACATTTTACCACATCCATATATGAACGTTGTTCGATTCTACAAGAATCGGCCTTTAGGTCTGGCTCTTGGTTGGGCAAATTTGCCGCACATCACGTGCGGCAAATTCGCGCGCGATGTCCATGAGATTCAATGGAGATGCGCATACACTCTTAATGGTCGTTTCTTTTTCAAGGAGACCTTTTCTCTTCTTTGCATGCTATCTATAATTACCGGTAAAGTATTCCTATTGCCTATTCAAATAGCCGTAAATCGAAGCTTATGTTGCCCATACCCGAGCTAAAGTGCCCGTTGCCGCCTTGGTTCTGATGTAGTGTTAGTCTGCATTTTTTTCGAGGTGCTCAAGGCCTGTCGCGTTCGTCGTCTTATCATAGGTGCTGTGCGAACTTCTTGCTATCAGTCGAATGAGTCATCGATCGGTCTGGGCATATTTAGGAAGAAGAACTCACTGCACGGATATTGTCTTTCGTTACCATATTTGATGTGGCATCGATGGCCAGAATTACATCCCGAGTGCAAGAGTAATGGCTACTGTCTGCTGAGGTACACGAAAAGCTGGCATTGCAAATGTAAGCAATCCCTGAAAGTGGTGATAAGTACTAGTCTTCGGGATATTAGTAATTTCACATAAATTTCTTTCTATGAGAATATGCTCCACATATTTACACTCACGCCCGCAGACACAGTTCACACTGATTTTTGGGTATCTGCTCAAGTAAAATGAGGGAAGCCAATGTGCAGAATAATGGAAAAATTGCGAAGAACCCGTGGAAATCGGCATTTTTTTTTGAGAAGTACAAGGCTTTAAAGAGGTAGTGAACGTGGACAAATAGACCCATCTTGTTGCAATGAACAAATCGTGGGTAGGTGGAGGGTGAATTGTTGAGCCGGTTAAAACGACATTCCGAAGCCCACCTCGGCAATGTTGATGAGATCAAGGGGGGGCGCGCGATTCACGCGCCAATATAATGAGGTCATCGCGCACGCAGCACCGTTTCAGTACCTTCCTGTTGAGATGGATCAAATAAATTTGCAGTAGTTCACGGCTTCACCATGAATAGAGCAAATCTCTTCACTATGGCAAAAAAAGCCCCTTCGAGACTGAGAATTCACCTCATAGGTCAACAATTTACTAGTCAAACGTTCAAAATAAGAATAACTTTAATTTTTTCGATCCTAGTAAACGCAATCCATCTGTAAACGTGCATAGTAGGTCATTTCTTTACTTATTCTACTTATACGTTCTTATAACTTCCGTTATGATGGTAAGAATGATGTTTTAGCGTGTTTTGTCCGATGACCTCATTATATCGACGCGTGAATCGCACCACACCCGAGATCAAGTATTCAAGCGAAATAACTTCATCATAACATGGAAAACAAGGCCTTGATGGGATTTATCGATCCTTCTTGAAAAGTTTTTTTGCAGAAAAAAATACTTTTACAGTAAATGACGTAGGCGGAACCTACCAAGAAGATAGAGCCCGTACAGAACAAGTCGTAGCATCGCCAGACTTTGTCGTGAAATGATAAAGTTCGGGAAAGATTGCGCCAGTAAAGCATTAATATTCAGCAAAGAAATCACTAAAGATAAGGCGAAAACGTCATTGAAATCGTGCAAAGATCATTTAGGAAGGTTTTAGCCCTACTGGATCTGATCTGGTTCGAATTGATCACGCATTGTCACAAATGTATTCCTAATTTCGATAACCGGCTTACTGGCTTCCCTTATGTATGAAATCTTTACAAATTTATCTATCTATCTATATCTATTTGACTTATTTCTCATTTCTTTCAGTAAGGTTTTGTTCACAAGTTAAGTCCAGGCTTCCCGTCTATTCTGGAACATACTGATCACACATGGTGGAAACGGAGGGTGATAAAGTGGCAGATAAGTGTGTAAGGCTACAAACAACATTTCTCCGAGATGACCAAAGGCATGGGAGATTATTCTGATTGAGCTTCAAATCTGCCTACATCTTCTCCTCTTAATAAAAGTACTGTCAGTGGACTACGAGATGGTCAACTTCCATACATCTGCCTCTCGCAGGCCTGTAGATGAAGTGATGCGTCGAAGAGGAAGTTCAAGTGATTGAGCCTTTGTTGAGCTTGTCGGTGAGAATGTGCTCCAGAACTTACATCACGGTAACTTCCCGTGGGTGCACGCCTAGAGTTTTAGATCGTACATGGCTGGACCGAAAACCCTCAACTCTTCCGAACTCGAAGATTTACCTTTTCGGACGAGTTCATGGTCGACTAGGCTTATTCGGTAGCTCAGTGAAAGGGGATCCTAATGGGAGTGTAAACCGTCAGTATTATACTTTTACATATCACTGAGTGGTTTAACAGTAGACATTAGAGAGTCAGTATCTTCCTGAATGGAGCTCTAAAGCGAGCAATTTTACTAGCTGGTCGCAATATCTTGTGTTCTAGTCTTTTCAACTCGATTTAAGCGAACCTAAACGGATATTTACGGTAAGATGTAGCTGTTTACAATGATGGCTTGTTTAGCATGTTTATTGCGATACGGTAGCCTGTGAATTCTGCAAAATTAGGGTGCCGCGGAACGTAAACATTTATTGGTTACAGGGCTGTTGTCAACCAGAATTTCTCTCGCTGAGAGAATCAGACGGCGAGGCAATCTCTGCGTCTCTTGTTCACCGGCGGGGGGAGGGCGTGTCCGCTCGTTGTCCGTACTCTCCTTCAGAGCGCTCTCTCGTCAAGAGTAGACATTCGAATGGGTCCAAGAGTCGAACAATTTTCAGAAAGACAAACTTCTTCCAACTAAGGAAACTTTGTATTTCGAAGTTCAGGTAGTCTGAGAGAAGCAAAGGCTTGATCCTCATCCAAACATTAGTAAAACGTCTGCATAGAACATCTACACCGAGAAAAATCGATGTGGCAGGTAGAAAACCCAAGTTTGCAATCTATTTGCTACTTTGTTTTTATGGTAATCGGGGTTGAAATCAACAGTATCGTTTGAAGATCTGCAACATCATTGATTCGATCTTAACACGACAGCTTTCGCTAGGTATCCTATCATATCACGGTAATAAGAGGCATTGAGGAATGACGAGCTCTTTCGTCTGCCCTCTATCCTCTTCGCGGTGAGATGCTTACTGAGGAGACGCAGAGAAAACGACAAAAACGCTGAGTCACTGCACACGCGGTTGACAACGGTCCTGTAACCACATTTATTAGAATAGTTCGAAGTTGCCTGCAGAAGTTTGTTTTCTCGTAAACATCACCATTCTTGTAGTTCTTGTTGTTGTTCAAGGAATTGCGAATCTTCTTGATCTGTTACCGGGCTGAAGTAAAAGGTGAATGGGGAGAAAAAAGCGATTCCCAATCAAGTTTTTACTCTTTGGACTGGTGTTATATGACTTTTACCTTTCGCATACCTTCTTCCAGGGAGGAGAGACCTTCCCGTAACTTGGAAGCAACTTTGACTTCCTATAAGGTGGACAAAAGGCCTTCGAACAGCATTTTTACCTATATGTATTATTTCAATGTTCGCTATCTACGTTGGATGGACGTGTTTCGACATTATACTACCGTAATCGTGACGAATTTTCTAAGAATTGCCGCTGGCTTTGATCCTTAGTTTCAGGTAACAAAGAATTGAAGGTGATCAAGCAAAGTAAAGTTCTTTTAAGAAGTTTCAAGCGGACCAGTTACTTGGTTGTGCCTTCCTCGGGTGGATCACGCTTTTGAGGTTAGTCTTTTCCTCTTGGAGAATGCTTACATGAGCGTGTCACTACATTTATACCAAAGAAGTGCACAAAAAAGTTATCCAGCTGGAATCTTTTTTTTTTTGAATCGAGCCGTCATAATCCGATCGTTGGCTAAAAAATTCTTTGAATGCCTTGAGAAGCGCTCTACAGAAAATTTGACCGTTGGGTTTGAAATGTAAGATTTAATAGGATTCAAGGAATAGGAAGGCGAATCTGGTTTTATGAGGACTTTTCTCCTTTTAAAATAAGGGCCTGAAGTTTTATGGTAATACGATGGCACAGAGTTTTACTTCATCCACCATTCAACCTGAGTGAAATGTGCTGATTTTTCGGATTCTTTGTTTCGTGAATTTGTTACAAACAACAAAACTGCGTTTATGTTGTTTTAGCCTGAAGCATAAATTATATCGCATGATTGAAGGATGAAGAGGTCGACTAAAATCAAATTGACGAAAACCGTTTCTGAGAAAAAGACTTACGACATCGAAGATTTATGGAAACTACAGGTACTGAAGTTTGCTGACCTTCTTCTCGCGGTTAATAACGATTTGTATTAGGTTTTGTTTCAATTCAACCTTGAGTAATACATTTTCAAAAAGCTAAAATTTAATTCTGTGTTGAAATATCATAGTAAGAAAACGGAAGTATCATGAAATAGGCTTACTATTTAGGTTGAAAGGATCACCGAAATGCGCAAACTTGGAGGTGCTCCAGTGGACACGATGGGGTGTCATAAACTACCCGATCCATTAGCTTCAGCAAAGGTTAGTTTAGAAAATTACAAGTTTACTAACTTTTTAGGATTTTTTTTTGAAATTTCATGTTTTTATACCACCCTTTGGTAACTATGTTATATTCTTTTACTCTTTTCTCGCTTATATCTTGTGATTATACTGCCGATGCTGTTTTTGTAGTAACTGTTGTGGTAATGTGAAGAGAATTGATGCTTTTGGTCAAATTTCTTCACATTTTCAGTTACTTTCGGCGAAAATAAGAGCAGGTCGCAGCAGTGCTTCGTGAAGGTTGTGTTTGTAGTCTAAACCGTATTGGCAGTGTATCCTTTTGATCTCTTTTTCAGTGTTCCAACGTCTTAAATAGATAGATTGTTTCTCTAATTTTATTTCAATTCTGGGTACTGCTCTGGGTAGCTTCAAATTTCAGTAATCAAGCTAATTAGCCTGAATCTGACTACCATTCCATACTTCAGGATTTCCGTTTCCAAACACTTGTAGCACTGATGCTGTCGAGTCAGACAAAAGATGAAGTTAACGCTGCTGCTATGCATGTAAGTTTTTTTTATCACTTTAAAGTTTCAATTTCAATTTTCTTATTTTATCAGAATCAACGAATAATTATGCTTCTAGCGACTTAAAAAGTATGGGTGCAATGTAGACTCAATGATCAAAATCCCTACCGCTGATCTGGAAAAACTTCTGTGTCCCGTTGGATTTTACAGGGTCGGTGATCAGGTCCCTTTCTTTTTCTTATTCCTTACATTTTGTTTTCAGAAGAAAGCTGTTTTCGTTAAGAAAGCAGCAGAGGTTCTCAAAGAGAAGTATGATGGTGACGTCCCGGACACTCTTGAGGGTAAACATACTAGCTGCGAATCTTTATCATGAGGTTCATGAGGCTTTACAGTGTTAGCTGTTAAGACCTTTGTTCGTTGGCTGGAGTTGGGCCAAAAATGGCGAACCTTGTATTACAAATCGCATGGAATAAGGTTGAAGGGATAGCAGTGGACACTCATGTGCATCGCATTGTGAATCGCCTAGGTAATTTTTGCAATTACTATGTTTTACGTCAACATTCTATAGTTCCTCCAAACCAGGTTTTATTTTCTCTATTTTTTCCTGAACTGCTTCCTGTTTTTGTGTTTTGTGACATCCTCAAATAAGCGCTTGTGAATGAAATGTCATGAAGGTATATGGCATATGTCCTACTGTATAGATCGTAGCTTTTGTATGATTGTTTAGTAAACCAAAAAAGGAAACCATGCTGTTCCTTGCTCAAATGAACATCGACTAATTGTGAATTAATCCGGGCCGGCATCCTATAAAGTTGGGGTGAATGAGTGACAGGAGGCGCTCCATTGTCTAGAACGGGGACCACGTTTAAAAAAACCTATTATCATTAGTTCTTTTATAAGGTTTGTCCACAAATTCTGAAGTTATTCCCTGCCATAATTACGACAAGCCTTTACTTTTATTTATCGCCACTTCTATAACTTGAAGTCTTTTTACCGTGGGTTAGCGTGGTGCATTTACGTGCCAGTCAGTTGCTTTTGAAGTCAGCTGTTGTGTTTTTAAATCAAGGAACACGTTTAGGATACTGTTCAACCAAAACAACCGTAATAGGCGTGTTTTCTTTAACTGAGGTTGCTTTAGTTGGATTATGTTTGGATGCCTAGAAATTGTTGAAACTTCCAAGAAATCTAAATATTCTGCAATGCAATTTCATGCGCATTTATTGTTTCTCCAAATCGTTGGGTCGTTGTGAGGCTGAGATCGAACATTATTAAAATGTAGCAATTGTTTTTCTCAGCTTTAATATGAAAAACTGTGAAATATAGAGTGGCTATGTTCAGGATGGATGAAAACGAGTACGCCGGAACAAACTCGAGTCAAGCTGCAGGAGATGCTACCCAGGTAAGATTACTTCAATTATTTATGAAATAAAAGAGAGTAAGTTATATATATATATATATATATATATATATATATATATATATATATATATATATATATTGCAGGATACGGTTAGCTAGTGATCTTCCAGCGATTTCATATACTCCATTGTTTTCAGATCTCAGTGGACAACGATAAACCCTCTTCTCGTTGGTTTTGGGCAACAAATATGTCTACCGGTGGGGCCAAAATGTGACACATGTCTATGTCAAGGTATATGTCCGTCCGTCGTCGTCAAAACTGTGAAAAAAACGACAAAGAAAAAAGAGTGAGTTCTAGACCTTGTTCATTTACCAAGCTTTGATAAATTCCCTCGAAACACAAAGGATATAGAAAATCGAAACATTTCCTATTGATCGCGAGCTCTCCAGTGTTTTTGCAATCGATAAAGTTAGGTAGTAAGTTGAAACGAATTGGGATATCATTTGATTTGGAAATCGCGTTATACTGACAAGTAATGGTTGCGTCACGCGCACACTTTTGCTATTTTTCATGACAGATTTCTGAATACTTGTACCTAAAAGGTTACAGTATCACCAATTCTTTGTTGAATACGTATGTGTTTGAGTACTTTGGAAAATTTCCTTGCTTATTCACTTCCACTTTCGCTTTTGACATATCACAAATTAATAAACTCGCCCTTTATTCTTTGTTACTTATCTGTTTATTCTTTTTTTTTGTTTACCGAATTCATTTACATTTTGATACTACCTGTTTTGTTCTAAATCTATGTACCTAAAATGTCAGGGTTCAAATTCGTGAAGAAATCGAAGTGGACTGAAGAGACCGTCATTGAAAAGAAGTTATTGAACCAATGGGTGATATGTGTACAACATTAATATGTTAATCTACATCCAACTTGTTACTTTAAGACCCCATTACTTGCCTCGCCTTTTTTTTCTTTCATTTCTTTTAATTGAAAACTAATCACTCATTGTCAGATCTCTAGCCTTTGTTAGTCAGTTTTTATTACTGCGATTACTGTGTCATCCATTCTAATCAACTTGCCAATAATAGATGAAGAACAGATTTCTACCGTTGATTTTCACCGCTGTAATAGATAGCTTGCATTAGACTCCTCTAACCCATTGCTTCATGCGTGGAACGCTGTTTTATTCTGAAGAAGATCTCTTCCTGTTTTCATTTTCCTCCCTTGTTTAGATAAAGTGATCGTGTTCCCATTAAGTGATGATGATAACAGTCTCCTATCCTAAAGGATAAAATTTTTGGCGTTAATCAATCCCGTCTGAGGGATGCGCCCCCGCACTCGACTTCCATTCAGAATCGCAGTTGCGTAATGAGTGCGTATGTGGCCTATACAATGACCTGCGGTGGCCAGCCGATGCACAAGTCAGTGCTTTTATCCTCCCAGACGAGTCTGGTACCAATTCATCGACCCTGGAGGGATGGAAGGCTTGGTTGGCCTAGGCGGGCATCGATCCGGGATTCGAACCCCTGACCGTGCGTGTGATATAGTGCGCCACTTGCCACTACACCACCTCCGCTTGTCTTCTATCCTACCTCTCCAAATGTTTCCAGTAGACTAAGAGAATAAAATGAAATATTGAGGTTTTGTAAAAAAAATATACGGCGATAAAAGTTAATCTCAATGTTGTCCATGATCAAAGCCATTGTGATGGTGCAGTTCCAATGAGGTATACTCTCCACTCAAAAGTTACGGTTCGTTTTTTCCCTTGTTCGACCTCTTTTTCAATTCGCTCGTTACCGTGGTTAGGTTTGATATGACGGGCTTCTGAATTCCTTATGTGCTAAATTAGTCAACAACCATCCAATAGAATTAATAATTTATTTCTTAATAATTCATAATTTTTGTATTTTCACAGTTCATAAAATTAATCTTCTATGGCCGTTGTTCAGCACATCGACTGTGTGCTAATGTTAGTTGGCGATTTTCTCGGGATAATCGTGATACCTCGTTACTAAGCGAATCCACCGAGCTCTGAATATGCATACATTGGACGTAGCTCGCATTATTGTTGAGATCGTAGATCGAAAAATTAGAGAAGTGAGTAAGCGACCTTGAGAGTGATATTCTTGATCATTACATCTTCCAGTACAGCTTGTAGTCGAGAGTTTACTTCTGTAGCCAATTGTAAGGATCTCTTCTCACCGCCTGCAGTAAAAATCGCCCCCATCAACGAGTAGGAAGCTCCCTTACGCGATAACGGGACCTGTAATAACAAAACAATGGCTAGCGAACATTTGTTGTGTGCTAGAAACATTTTGCCAGAAGTAGTTTCGGCACTATTTACCCTTTACTGCCCCACTCTGTCGAGAAAGGGCTGGATTTCTATCGAATTTTTTAAAAGAAGATGAAACCGGCTAGAAACTTGCCTAGAGGGGTACTTTGACCCGTAGAACACGAATATCGCATCCACTCATCATGAAAACGCCTGGGACACTAGTTAGGGACAAGTTTTCAGCAGGAGCGGTGACCTAACGATATGGCGCAGGCGCCTGTAGCGCAGGCGCCAGGCATCTTTATGAAAAGTGAATGCAATATTCGTGTTCTACGGGTCAAATTACCCCTGTAGACAAGTTTCTAGCCGGTTTCATCTTCTTTGTAAAAATTCGGTAGAAATCCAGCCCATTCTCGACAAGGTGGGGCAGTAAAGGGTAAATAGTGCCGTAGTTTCAATTAAAAGCAGTGGGTAGGCTTGGACACGGTGGCGTCATTTGCTGCGTGTTCAACTTATTTACTGCTTTTAACTGAAGTTGATAGGCTGCACAGTACAAAATGAGCAACAAATCGATAGTGAAGTGTTCAACAGAGGTGGAACTGAGAATCAAATTCCACATGGACACCACAACCAATTTTAACTTACCTGCATAACTTCGCAACATTCCATTAGCTATAAATCAATTGAGTTCTGATTATGAAAAAAGTGAGGGCGAAAAAATTACGCACCTTGTCCAGAGATCCATCAGAGGGAAGTAGTAAAGAGGCTTCTTCACGCAACGCATAATGCTGGATTATCCTTAAATAATGCTGAGTGAAATTTAGGGGAAAAGCTGATCCCTTTGACGAAATTTTATGAAATAGGAAGATTTGGTTAATAGGGAGCTGAATGAACGAAACTGCATTCTCCCCACATAGAGGGGGTCTGGGAACTTCTCCCCTAACACGGCGTCGCACATACCGCACCCGCCGCCTATCGCAGGATTGCGATGGAAGATTGGAGCGCGCAATTTGTGAGGTAGGAAGTCTTTTAATTATTTGAATTGGCAGCTCGCTCTTTTCAATTCCAATGCGGTCTTGATTGTCTTTTATATAGGAGGAGTTATTTTAATTAATCAAGTCTAATAAACATGAAAACTAAAAAGAAACAGAAGAAAAAACGATAAAATCCAATGAAAAAGCGAGTCAGTCAAGGAAAAATTTCGCGTCCTATCGATTGGCGGGGTACGGTAATTGCAGTGAAATTTGCCGCATGCCGCAAGGGAGAATGCCGCGATAGGGGAGAAGTTCCGTTACCCACATAGAGGAGAGTGGTCAGAGATGATACAATGTAGGCCTAAGGGGTGCTAATTAATTGCTAATCTTTTTTCACTATACGATCAAACTCACTTTGTTTTCTTCTGTAATTCCTCTAAACAATGCCGCACGTGCTCTTCCAAAAACTCGATCTTATCATTTCTTCGTGCCAACTTCTTTTGCAATACGATAATCTACAATTAAACACATTAAAGTAATCATGCCACTACATTAGAGATCATCATCGAGACCACCTACCTTATCGATCATAACTTGTTGAATAGCATTAGTTTCTGCTGAAGCTTGGGCTGACTGAGCACTGTCCTCATCTCGCGAGACCGTCTAAACAAGTAGAAAAAAATTACTCCTTCGCTCGGTAATGTACGGAGCAACCTGGTTGTCAATTGGGCTCAAAAACTAGTACGTACCGTCACCCTGTCCAGGCTGTTCAACGAGCTAGCTCTCGATCGCGAACTCGTACTTGGCACTGAATCACCTGATGGAGGTGGAGCTTGAAGAGCTTGGCCGCTACCCGGATCCACTTGTTTTCGGAGACTTGACAATTCGTGTTTCAATTCCTGAAGGGAAAAGCGAGCTTCTTACTCGATGAAATAGCTGGGTGCTAGTTAAGTGGATTGTGAAAATTACGAAAGTAACAAAGATTTGAAGTATCGACCCACCTTGATGTTTGCCATGTACTTCTTTTTCAATGCAGCATTATCAGTACGCTCTTCTTGTAACCGTTGAGTCAACTGCTGAACTGAAACAGGACTTGGATCAACTTTCATAAATAACAGCTAAGGAATGCATCCCTCTAGTGATCAAACCAGTTTCAATGAGGCCTTCTTCAGAATGATTGACACTTTACAGAGTTACTTTTTGCTGTAAAATAATTATCAGCTCCTCTAGCAGCCATTCAGCCTGCCGACAGGCCCAGTGACATTTGACTGATTTTATCATCTGTATTGCAGTTATGCTAGTAGATAGATGAGTAGACTGGTGATCAAAACTAGCCATAACTCAACGGTGGAGAAGAACTCTTACCTTTGACAATCTTCTCATTCAATTCACTCTTCAATGACGCGATTTCACTCTGTCCACTTCCAGTAGCTTCCTCGAGGTCTTTTTCCTGAATTGATACTAGAAATAAGCTAATAAGAGCTTTCACCTTTCCACTATACCACTTACCCTCTCTGATAGCTTCATAAGTGCACGATTTAATGAACCTTCAGTCTCTACAAGTTGTTGTTCTAGACGGCAGTTCTGTAACGAATCAGAAGAAATCTCAATAGCTCGAATGGAAATATAGAAATAGTTTTCACAAAAAAAGGTATTTTTATTTTTCAAGGCCTCCACTAGTAGGAAACGGAAACCAGTTAAATGTACGCATACTACGAAGGACTCGACTAACAAAACAGTCTGTCCAACCTTTAGCTGCTTTTCATTTTAGTTTTCCACGAATCGCAAAGACAAATCACCAGGAAAAGGTGAACTGCCGATCAACCGTGGGTTTTGACTGCAAGTAGTGAATAGGAGTTTGAATTAACCTTTTCTCGTTCAGCGGCTACTTCTCCAGCTAGTTGACTGTTTCGCTCTGTGAGCTGCTCAGTAATGGCCAGCATTCTTTCAGCTTGTTGACGACATTCTTCAGCTTCATTTTCAGCAACCTAAAACCTCTTAGGATAACTTTTTCTAAGCGACTTCGATGCAAAGTACGAACCTCCCGTTCTTTTTCTGCTTGTTCCTCGGCCTCTTTCGCTCGTTGGGCCTGTTTTCGGCTGCTGAAACTTATGCTCGGTACAAGCGCATAATCATAATTATCATTGAGGATTAACTTTCAATATATTTGGCACATGCATACTTTCTATTTATTCCTTGCTATTCTATGAAACGACCACGCAGTTCTCTACGTACCTTTGAATCTGATTTTCAATGTCCTGTAACCGTGCAATCTCAATCGATGCTGCCGCATGGGCCTCTTCCTCCAGTGACAGTTTATCTTCGAGATCTTGCAATTTGTTCATGAGGTCAAGGTTCTCCCTGAACATTTTGATTTCGAAAAAAGTAGAATTCAATATCCACGCAATCAATTATTAGTATCAAAATGCGTTCACAGTCATTTGGAAAAAGATAATAGTCGAAGTAAACAAAATAATTTATGTGGGCTGCTCACTTACCGTGTTACCTCTTCGAGCTTCGTGTTCATTTCGCGATTTGCATCAGTGAGACGAGCACAGTGAGAGTTAGCTTCGGTTAGCTTCTGCTCCAAATCTTGTTGAGAGCGGCTCAGCTCCTCTGATTCATGCATTCGACGCGATTCTAGGATCTAAAAGTTCAGACCATTCATGATTCTGAAGATTATTTTACATTATTGTCTCTCTCTTGGCTAAACTAGACTATTTGATTTCGATAATTGTTCTTTTACTAATATTGCAGTATTGCTCTAATTGGCAGAATGAACTGTAAGCTGAATGTGAGCATACTACGAAGGGCAAAGTCATAACCGGGCTTTGCCTAACCTTGAGTTGCGATTCTCTATAATATTCCACGGATCGCTGAGACAAAAACGCCAAATATGGAGAGCTGCCGATCAACCGTGGTATTTGCAAGGAAAACTTGGCCAAAGTAATGAGAAAGAAGTTTTTATCAGCCCGTGGCTGCAATTCATAGGTACCACTGTGGAACTCACCTGTATTTTTAAAGACAGTTGGCGATTTTCTTCTTGAAATTGGCTTTTCTCCTCCTTCATCTGAATAAGTTGTTTCCTAAGAACATCATTTTGTTGTTTCAGTTCAGTCGCGGTGGTATTGCAGGCCTGAAATGAACTTCGGTTTGATAGGTAAAGGAGGTGGCGGTCAAACCCTGAATGCATACCCTGAACTCAAATGATCTTGGAAGAGTGGAGGGTTTCACGGTACCGATCAGGGTTACCCTAGGAACCGATGAGGGGCATTCAGGCTTTACCTGCTCCAATGTTTTGTTTTGAAAGCGATAAAAATGCATGGAGCGAAATCATTATATTGGAAATTGAGGCTTCATAGGTAACCTCCCGGTTAGTTAACCCTCATATGACGCCTATGAGGGTCTATATATCTGGTTACCATGTAAAAACTGTGAAGAAGCTTCGATACTATGAAAAAATTGCTTACCTCTGCTCGTTTCTCTGCCATTTTCAATTTATTCTCCAAATCGAACTTTTCGTGCTTGACCTGTTCTAGCTCAACCCGTAAATTATTATTTGATTTCTCCTAAACAAAACATCGATAACTCAAAAGAGAAGAGAAAGAAAAAAGAATTTCTACGTCGACAAAAACAATTAAACACTATACTGACCAAGTGATCAATGTTTTCTTGGCCTTGACTGTGTTGCAGTTCTTCCTTCGCTTTCTGACACTCAACCAGTTCTTGCTCTTTCTTCTGAATTTCATTTCGTATCCTCATTATTTCCGCTTCCCTTGTTGCATACTTTATTACTGCATCATTCTTTTCTTTTTCGGCGATATCTGCTTTCTTGGTTAGCTGGAAAAATCAGATTCCAAGGTTAAGGATTCCCTTGAATGTATAGAAGAAATAGACAAACTCGTGGATTACTAAAAAACGATGAGACTCACTTGAGCTATCGAAGTATTGTACTTTTGGGAAAGATCCTTCATAGTCACAGTGTAGTGAGCTTCTTGAGCAGCAGCTCGCTCCTTTAAAAAGATTTGAACATTAACTACACAGAAGTATTTGTGACTCAAGAAGTGAGGCATGCATCTATAGCACTCAATAAGTGAAAAATTCGTTGTACTAGCAATTCTTTCCGCTGACTTGAACTTTAGGGCAAAAAGCAAAATGCTTTCGACCCTACAAAACAGCTAACAAAACGAACACTTCAGGTACTAGCTTCAGCTATGCATATATATAGAGATTTCGAGAACAAAACATCTATAAACAAAAATTGGAACTTATTTAAATTGGAATCAATTTAAAGAAATATTGAGAAGTCTTTCATACCTGTACTGCTTTCAACTGTATTTCATAATCACGTATACGCTTTTCGAATTCCGACATCTCCTTCTTTTGCGTTTCACGTACATTACGAAGAAGTTCTTCATTCAAATCACGTTCACGTATTGTTCTCAATAACTTTTCACGATATTCAGAATTTTGTTCTTCTAACCTAAAAACAAGAATAAGGAACGAGAATCGATATTCAATAAACAATTACGTTTCTTTTTTTATAAGACTTTTTACAGGAAAAATCAAAATCGGTATAATAATAATTAGTTTATGACTTCAATAAACAAGTTTGAAGCTAAAGGGGGTAAAGTCAATAAACAAACTCAACAACACACAGCTTAAAGTGTGTACTGAACTAGGATGGTGAAATAACCAAAAGAAACTACCACAAAAATGGGTTAAAAAAAACTAAAACTAAACTGTGGTTCTAGTAGTTGCTAAGTCAGTCACTGCCAATTCTACTACGTAATACATGTACCATATACTGAAATGGAGGCATCCAAACTAAGCTTAGTAAATGTAGGACTTTTGAATTGAAGTTCTCTTTGTTTAAGTTTAGCTAATGGAGTGCAAGCTTTAAAGGCCATTGGATCCCTTACGCTTATCCCCGTATACCGCAGCTTATTGAAGCAATAAGTCTTGAGTGCCTCTAGAATGATCAGGATCGAATTACATCGGTCGGAAGCAATGGAATCTTCAAACGAAAAAACGTTCGTATAAGCATTCGAATGAAGAGATAGTTCTTCCCGTAAAGGGGTCTAGGGGAAAGGGGCTTTCCGGGTGTTAGTAAAGAGTACTGGACTCGATGTATTTGTCCAATTTCAGATCTATACGAGGTGTCGGTTCATTTAGGTGTGGAGGAAAAGTGAGAGCAAAGCAAAAAGAGCGTGAAAAATCGCCCACTTTCGTGATCAAAATGCCTAATCAAACGAATTACAACCAACATACCGTTCTATTTCCTTCTGTTGAATACTATACTTTTCATAAAGCGATTGTAATGAGGTGCAATCATCGTCGGTCGCAGAGCCCTTTTGTGGCGATGCTTCCGTTAACGTGCCAGGAGAATGTCCTGAGGCACCATTGGAGGAGGAACCTATCTCTGAACTGCATTCGTCCATTTCTGCAGACGTTATATTCAGGACATCTGGAATGCTCAGCGTGAAAATGCAATTCCTGAAATGATGTCATTCCCGCACAGCGGAGTGGGAGGGTTTGGCGCACAATAATTAAGCAACAAAGCTTCAGTGGATGTGAAAAATCTATTCGTGCAAAGCTACAGACAAGGAATCGATATGAAACGCAAGTAGTAAGTTTAGCGAGAGGGTGATTCTCACAATTTAAAAAATAGATTCGTTAAACAAGGACTGTAATGGTAATAAAATGTTGGTTCTGGAAAAAGTGGCGTAAATTTAAATGTTTCGGTAAATTGGTTTACTCATGCATTTTGATTTACGTCGCTTTGTGGTTCCTGTAGGAATATCCTCAGGTCACAGTTAATTTTTCGTAGATTCCTTTTTAGTTTTTTTTATTATATTTCTTCTTATCTTGGAGAGAGGACTGACTGATCATCGCAGTAGTACAAATATGATATAAAATTGTGAAATAAAATTGATAATGACAGCAGTAAAACCTCGAAAAACGGTGTGAGTCTTAAAAATCTTTCTGTTTTCAAATTTGTTACAAAAAACAAAACAGGGAGAGGAATGGTACCATGTTTGTCCTACCGGGAAGGCATTAATGGATCGACCCATGGAATCGCTATTAAACCTAGCAGCTCATTTGCTTGACAACAGCCAAAATAAGTTAACGAGAAGGTTTTTCCCACTGTATATGACAAGCGTCAAATCAGATGCCCTTCTAACGGGAATAGTCTTCTCGGCGAACAATGTGCGCCACTTTTTCATGTCTTGAAATAAGTGCACAACATCGGTGACCGTTATATTTCTCTGATGAAGGGGCAGTCATTAATCAGGACCGATCGCATTCAATTGAGTAGAAAAACACAGCAACTGCCACTCATTTTGTGAACGCATATGGAACGCAATCGTTTGATATGAATCTTTTTCATTGTGAAAATTACCAAAATTATTTCAATTCAATATTAATGCTCAAAGATGACTATCAGTAAGCACTGCAACCCCAAGACTCTTCCCACAGCAGAAAAAAAAAACATCATAAATGGAAATAGGCATATGACAAAGTGCATGGGATGCACTAGATTCCACGCATGCCGTCCCAAATTGTTGCTGGGTTTTTTTTGTTCGACTTTAGCAATTTAATACTCTTTCAGTGGGTTTCCTTTTGCTGAATCGATACGTCCAAATTTAGGCTTTGTGAGTTGGTCCATGGGAAAAAGTTGGACGGGCAGGTTATGAGAATTGAGAATATGCATAGAACTCTTGACTTTGTGCAAAACTAAGTCGTCAGGAAACATATCAAAAGACTGCTTTAAATGTCTCATTATGTCGGCTACATTCGAGAAAAAACGTCATTAGAATGACATCATCTAGATAGACGTAATCAGCAGAATGCACTTTACGAGAAGCTAAGGGAAAATCGCATCTGACGGCTGGAACTCTGGCACGCTAATTGGTAGATCAGCTTTTGCCTACAGTATCCTCATAAAACTGACGTAAAATAAGGTGTTTATGAAGGCAAACGCAATTACGTACCAAATTTCTCGCCAATTCAAGGGAACAAGTAAACAGTAAGCACCGCAGTAGGTATCTCTTACTCTGAAGCCCGAACTAAGGGGAATTTATTGGTCGTTGTCGATGTTTTTTAGTTACCTAAAGCTATCTGCGGCCTGATTTGGTTTCTACAACGGCCGACCTCCTCGATACAAGTGGGGTAAACGATTCAAATGCAGCAGTCTGCCGAAGGAGACATGAAAACTTTAAGGGCATGTTTGCGATAAGCGTAGGATCGGAAATGTGATAGCGGGCGATTGTCTTTGAACTTTTTATTACTCCTTTGATGTATTTGTCAAAAAAAAGATCTCCCATGAAAATGAGCGTGGTTCGTTGCATTCTTTTGCAATATACATTCTTTGGCCGAAAGAGCAAATTATCAGCTTGCAAATGGATTAGGATATCATTAAGTAGTGACACCGATCCGGAAATTCTACGTTTGCTTGGGTTAGATTCGACTCTTCCGAAAAGAGCGACGATGGATCGACGAAGCGAAGACAATCACGTAGTTGGCTTGCTACTAAGGGGTATCCGCTTACCAGTGGGCAGTTCATGGGTTGCTGTTGGGGATACCGACCCTCTCAAGCACGGGATTTTCAAGTAGTTGTCTCGCCGCGGGGTGTGTCTTTAGATATTTCATGGTGTTAAAGGAATTACTTTCAAACCTATCGTTGTACAAATTCAGTTTCTTGAGCTGAGCGCGACGCATCAATAAGCGCGACGCGGTTGATGTAACAAAACTACATGAGTTATTTCGGGCTTGGGCACACCACAACGCACCCCATCCACCTTGTTTCACTTCGCTTTTTAGCTTCTCAGTTGCTGTTACACTGACTGCATATTGAGAAGTTGAATATAGGTTTTTGCAGCTTCAAAAGTTCTAATAAGAAACAAACCGCACAATCATTGTTAAGCAATCGCTTCTTGGAGAACAGAGCTGCAACCAAAATACTCCGAGCAATCAGTGCAGCAATTGATTCGTGAAAAGATGAAATCGCGACAAGGTGTAGCGCCTCAAAACTTGAAATGATCCTAAGAAAAGAATGCTAGAATGTTGGTCGACCGCAACGCGTCAACTCGTGCGTTCCGCAGTCGTGGAGCGTCTTTCGACGTAAAGCCTGAATCCAGCCAGCAGGACTTGCGATTTGCTTTGTCATATCCCTGTTTCCATGGACATTGGGAAACGGCGTTTGAAAAATGGCAGTATATTTAAGCCTTTCAAGCCCATTTTTCCACGGGCACAGGACTATATAGTTGTCAAATGACGTTATGTGATCGTACGAATTCGGCTTGAATTCTATTAAGAAAATCGATTGGACGTTCGATTATCGCTGATGGGGTTCACTGCCTTTCAATGACATGTATTCACATTCAAAGAGGAAGTGATATCTACGCCTATTTCGAAGAATCTTTCCGGATAGCCTCCCATGAGCATCTGATAGTTCTAAACGACGGCAGTTGCCGTGGGTCGAGTACTAAAACCCCGGCAAGGAAAAGCTACAGTCCGTCACGTGAGTGGTCCTTCCCACACGTCATAAAATTCAGAAAGAACCTAACTAAACAGGTTCACGACGAACAAATTTGTTAATGGACATGAAGAGATACTAAAGTTAGGAAATAAATTGCAACTTGTTTATATTTGTAAACAAAAGTTCGATAAGGTTGCTAATTCGATGGCGATGGAACGATTGAGTATGCCTACAGGGTAAAGCTGACTATCTTGGTAGGTTCGGTAGGATTTTTTGCCAGTAATTGGTCCTGTACGCTCTAACAATTGGTAACCATTCACCCATAAGCTCATAGCAGTTGAATTCATTCAATACAGAAAGGAAACGATCACAAAGATCACAAGGACAGGTTCCGCAACGATTAGATTGCAATACGATATTCATGAAGAATGATTACTGTAATTACCAAAAAAACAGTTCTCACTTCTCAAAACGAGCACGTGGGGTAATGTTGTCGAATAAGAAAAAGACGGAAAAACACGCTCACAGCTAACCTACTAAACGAATAGAAACCGCCGCTTTGGTTGGCTGATGAAATAGAAATGAAAAGCATCCGAAGTGCTATGAATGATGTCATACAAGTAAGATCAAAGGGAAAAAAGAGCCATTAATAACGTAGCCGGGCAAAACCGGACCGGGAGCCGTCCGGCCGGCCGAGTTTGCCATTTTCTGCGCCAACACATCGTGGATGCTTATCGATCTCATTAGCATGGGGGCGCATGTGCAGGCCGATGAGGGCGCGCTTCACCTTCGAAAACGTCTGGCGGCCCATCCAACGTCTAACTTCCATCCGATAGCGTTCTGATTGGGTTACCGTAGTCGTGACCAGCTTGTTTACGTTTTGTTGTTGTCATTTTTTGTGAGTTTTCGTTAAAATCCGCGATTTATTCCTAATTGCTTGATCCATTAACCCACATGATTTGAATCGGCTTCTTCATCATTTTCTCTTACGGTCTTTTGAGGTGAGGCCTTTTTTTTAACGGTCGGTTCACTCAGTTACTCAGTTATGGAGGAGATTTGGAGGGAAGTATAATATTTCCAAGAAGTTCCTCCTGATTGGCTGCCCTCCAAGTGTACGTTCTTCCCCACTATCCCTCACAATTATGGAATGTCCTTTTGCTTTTTTAGTCAGTCCTCCAGGTTATAGTGCATTGTCTGGTTTTTTTTTCTTCGAGGTGCATAGCTTTTTTGTTAAAGATATCTAAAAACACAATTTCCATTGGAACATTTCAAAATTGTTTTGTTCGAAGTGCTCTTTGTCTTACCGGAAAGATACTGCCTCGGTTAAGGAGTACACCTTGATTTAAGAACTTTCTTTAAAGTATCTAGAATGATAGTTTGGATTATAATCCTTTTTGGGAAGAATGTGAAGAATTCCAAGCAAATACTTCTAGAATTTTCTGTTTCCCAGGTGTTTTCCTTGACTCACTTGAAAAAAAGAACTGCATTAAACGCAATTCATGCTTTCACTCTTAAAACTGGGATGGCCAGTCCCAATCATTTTCTTACTTGACGGAGCTGTTTGCTCCTGAAGGCACCTCGCCCGAAGAAATTTCTTTGAGTCTTTCAAAAGCAGGCGTCTGTCATGTTGTTTCCTTTCCTTCCCAGATGAAAGCTGCTCCAATGATGAGATGCTATCGGCTTTGAAACTAAACTGAAATCTCAGCTGAAATGGAGGGTTGATAAATCTTAAGGAATAAGCACCATCGGAAAGACTTTTTCAAGAAACGTTTGTTTTTCATTTCTGTCGTCATCTAATTTCAAAGCGATTTTTTACTTAACTGGGTTTCCTTTGTGTGGTTTTCGCTTAAGAATTTTTTGCCATATAATTCAGTCTTCAAAGGTCTCAACTTCGCTAAAATTCGCAGGAATTGTTTGATGTTGGAGTGACACTGAAGACGGTTTTCCGATTTTCCTGATGTTGTCCTCAGGTTTTGTGAAGTTAGAGCATCTGCTACAAAGGACTAGGTACGTGTCGAAAGGAGGAATCGTGAAACGCTGGGAAGCAGATTCCAAGTTTCAATGAATTCGTCGACATGAGCAATACTTAGAATGGAATGAGATGATTAATCAGTGCGCTGTTCTGTTTCCTGTTGAAATCTGCAGCTTACATTCTCTTAATGGAGGAGGTACGAAGCAGTGCAGCTTCTGTTCCTTCCCAAAATGAACCTTATACGGTGCAAACTTCATCAATTCTGATCTGACATTCAGAGGCTTAACATTCAGATACAATTTGTCACTTTCGTTTGTCATAAGGTTCGGGTCATGCCTGTGCATGATCTAGAATGTGGAAGACAGCCAGTTGTACTGAAAACTGGGACCTTGTTTGGAAAACAGGTCGATTTAGGTCTCTATTATGGAGCTTAGGTGTTTGTCGTTTGGAAAGAGCGCCGTGTTCTCTGTTATTGCGGGCATTATGTCCGTAATCGTGCGAGTGATCTTTACCATAAGCTATCGTCATCTTTTAGAAACTACAGGAGTGTTCAACAAACGGTGACTCTCAATTCTGAGTATGAGCATTGAGGAATTTTTCTGTCCTTTTTGCTTTTTCCTGTCAGTTTACTATTTAATCGTCCTTCTTTATTTCTACCTAGCTATATTCCTTTGAAATTGTATACGACATAGGAATCCTTATATTGACTCGACGTTCTATCGGCTACATTGCATCACACAAATTTCTAGATACAACCTCGTTCACCTCCATTCATTAACGTGTCCTCGTCTAAAAATAATGGGTGAGGTTATTAATTATGCCCATTCGTGCCAGACGTATATTTTACGTGTCAGATTTCTGAGATTGCAAACAGTCTCATTCCCGTGTAGGTAATGAGGAATTGCGATGCCATGTTCTGTTGCGCAGTTGGATAGCAGCAAGATACCAGTATGCTTGTAAACTTTAAACTTTGCTTGATGGGGAGGATGGTTTGAAGTAATCATTGGCGGAGCAGGGCGAAAGTTAGGTATCATTGCAGCCCTTCCTTTGCAGGCCGATAAGGGCATTGAAGTAAGAGTAAGTAGAGGAAAGTCAAAGGTGGGCCGCAATTTGTCACTTTTTGGTACCTCCACTCGTCTAAGACTTGCGTTTTTGGATTGATTGGCTTCTGTAGGTTTTTGCATGCGATTTCTCATTTCAACCCTCTCTCTTTCCCAATCTTTCCCACACGATTGGTTTATCTCTCATACACTTAAGCTAGGCTGTATTGAAATGTAGGACTAGATGGTCTTTAGAAAGCCTTCGCATCTCGCTTAACCCGCTTAGGAGGGATAACGCTAGGCTAGAAACATCATATCGCAGTGTTTGCAGAAACTTCCCTTTCATCTCTCCGTATGCAACCCTGAAACTTGTCATCCTTTTACGAGAATGATTCTTTGTTGCATTTCTATGACGTAATGTGTGTAATCCCAGTTTGCGTCTCAATCGCAGCATTTCATTTGAAATTACACTTTTTCTGTATCTCCATCCTATACACAGCCGTGACGATTACCCCTTGGGGTTAGTTCTATCCAATGCGATATAACGCTAATCTTCCCGTCGTTCTTTTTCCCATGTGCGCAAACGGGTTTCGTAATGTTTTGTTGGAACATAGTGGGGCGAACTATGCTAAATTGATTTTGATTAATTGAATAACTTTGCATGGATATGGTAAGAAGCAAGGGTTTTCTTAATACTGCCAAGCTAAGGGGTATTATTTGGGGCTGGCTGCGTCTTTATGTCAAACGTCTGCCGGCAAGGTTAAGGGTCACTGAAGAGGAACCATTTGTGTTGAGAGTAACTCTAGTCTAATGGTGTACCCTCTCTCCATGGAATGAGGCTCTTCAGGTGGCCAGGCTATTCACCACTTGTATCCTTTTTCTATGGCGTAAAGTAGTGCCATGGAAATATCATAAAGATAATGTTCTATGTGATTTTCTTGTGATGAGTACTGTAGTTTGGAAGGAATAGCAGTGTGTGCACGTATCCGTCAGGCTCCAAATGACATGCAGACAGGGTTGCGAGGAGAGGGACACCCGGTTGTCACTCAGAGTGAATGTGATGGATTCCTGGCAACGCTAATGGCTCTATGTGTCATATAGCTCATGTTTGCATTGGAGCAGAGGGTGTGGTTCTTATGAGTGAGTGGTGCTCATTGAGCAGACATCTGACATGTGCTTTCATTGCTTTTTAACATTTTGTTCTTTTTTGCCTTTTCTTGCTCTTTCTCTCTCTTTTTTCTTTCTTTTTTTGCATAAATTTCCAGTGTTTGATTGTGATTTTTATTGCCCGTTTGACAATTTAATGCGCTGTTTCTCGCTTCCAGTCCAATGACCTTGGCCTCGGCGTTTGTGTCGATGTGTCTGTGGTTAATTAATTCAAAAGAAACTTGCATCAACCTTCGTCACCTATCATTGATTTACGAACTTTTTATGGCTCGAAGAAATCGTTTAACTTAGATTGCGCTTACTCCTGAGATCATTTTTATTTATTCGTATGTTTATCGTCCATTGTTGTCGAAAGAGACGCGAAATAGGTACAATGTCTATGGGAGAAAGTTCGGGTACAAAGTCAGTTGGATGATGTGGGTTCAGTCTCCTTAATTCGAGTTTTTTTGGTTCTGTCATTCTCACCCGAAGGAGATGGAAACGAAGTTGTCTTCGATACGGATTTGATCCTTCTTGTCGGTGCAATTCAACCTCTAGGCAACCTATAAAGTTCAGGGTTCGTGAATAAGTACGGGCCAACGAGTGCTTCTGTAAGCGGATTCTGATTTTAATAATCCCATGTATCTAACATGCTCACCGGCAGCCACAACTTGAGTCTCTGTGTCAAAGAGAAGTACCTTACGAGATTTGCATTTTATGGAAATGTCACTCGACAGAGTGGCTTGGTAGAGTGGAAGGGGCTGCTCACTCATCGTTGAGAAGGAACTGGTCTTTTCAAATAGTATTAAGATTTTTCTAGTGGGCTTTCATTCAGAACCCCGGATAAATTTAATTCCATATTACGCTTAACAACGGGTTAGGGTAGCCGTCTAATGCCCAGGACTAGCGCTGTTATTTCCTCGATGATTTTTAACCAGTGCTCTATGGAAGGATGAAGTTTTATTCCAGTCCCTTGATAAAGGAAATCTCGGACGGGATGTTCGCGGGATTCTTGCGATTGTAACGAACCATCCCCTCGAAATAAACGTATAGATAATTGGGAATTATGAAAAATCAAATTACAGACCCATTAAAGCTTAGGTATTCGCAATTCCTGCACGAACCCATTTGACATCTGTAGAACTATACGCTTCACCGGGTGCGAGCTATCCAGAAACCATGAATTCTCTCGAAACATGGCTTAGTTCCGAGAATGACACCTGTGATCTTGTCAATAAGGTTCTTCTAGAACGTGCTTGATCCTGGTAGCAAAGTTGTAAGGTGCCACGTACTTTGATCTTCAAGCTTGTGTGGTCACCGTGGTCAGTGTAAATGTTCCATTTGCTATGATTGGGTCGTGTTTTACGACTGAATGTGCTTCAAAGAGTAATCAACAAAGAAATTCCATCTCGCGAGATACTGTAAACACCAGCTAATTGTAGATCCCGCGATTATAAACTATTTCGAGAATGGATGGTAACAATGAAAGCTTTTTAGCTTTGCGGTAAATATGAGTTGTGAAAAGGGTGCTCGATGTGATTAGGTTGGCGGCAAGAAGCTGATAGCGCTACGCACTGTAGAGAACTAAAGTTCGGCCTGGAACATGATTTATTGCCTTTCTGACTCAAAATCTAAGATTTTTCTGTAATCTCTTACGAAGAAGGTGAACAATGTATTGAGCTAACCTTACAGGAGAGGTTCATACTCAGCCTCGAAATTGGACTTACATCTGAGGTAATTAATTTGTGTAGGTTGGCCCAAGTATAGGAACACTTTCGTAGTTAATTGGTGGTCTCCCTGCCCTGGATATGTCTGTGGATGTGATTTTTATTATATTTATAATGTTCGCAAAATTATCAATAATCTGATGAGTTGGGGACCTTTACTGGTAGGGAATACCTCTAGTCCCGCTTGGCTCATGGATGTTTTGGGAGATGGTATCGCGTTACTTATGCTAAATTTATCTATCTTTTTTTGGATTTTGTGCAGAAGCCGTTAAACTGAAAGGACCAGCTTGTGCGAGAAACTTTGCCCTTTCATTTTTTTGGTGAAGAAACACTCATCTAGGGATCTTCTGCTGTGTCATTTTCATACAAAACTCGTGAGGCTCCCTTTACTTCTGATCAGTTGCTGAACAAGAGAGTTGGATTCGTGATACTAACCTTTAACAGCTAGTCTCTGGAGGATACGGCGATGAATCGCGGCCAATAGATTCAGCGATTTCTTAAGTCGTGCTTGTTTTTAGGACTACGCGCGGCGATCGTTTCTGCAAAGAGCGGATTTGCTCGTTCTGTTGCACTTCTCCTATCTTTTTCGCCTCCAATCCTGCTTTATCTTTTCTTTTTTAAATCCTATTAGTCATCCGTATATTGACTGTATACGTGCGTCGAGGTTGTTCCATACCAGTGAGCCATCTCCCATTTTACTTTTTGGCCCCAACTTTCGCTGACCGTTGCGTACAATGAAGGCACAAGTAGCCTAGCACTTGTGCATGCAGTCGCGGTGCGGTCAGCTCTTACCGATAATCCCATATTGATCGCCATTGCAGTTCTGCATTGGTAGTGGGTTGCATAAACGATATGATTTGTTTGTGTCGTCCAATGCATATGTGTGCGTACTAATTTTTTTCAAATGGTTTACGCACAGTGTTCTGCGTTTGTTTGAAAATTCTTAGTATGCTGCCGCGTGCGGTCGCGAAACGGTCGGCTAGCTTGCATTTATAATTCGTCATTTCCTTTGTTAACCCGTATAAAAGGTGCAAACGTGCGTTTTTATTGTATGATTGAGGAAGCTTGTATGCATGGGCCCATTATAAAACACGTAGGTAAACTCTAAACCTCCTCACTTCTTTTCCTTCACGGACCATGACTTATGGCCTCAACAACGGCGAATATTGTTGCATTGGCAAGTGGTAATGAAACCTCATGTCTGTCGTGGGATCTTCGTGATAAAAACTGGAATTGGGTAACGTTTAACTAATTGGTACCAGCCTTTCTAGGATGGTCAGGAGTTTAGTCATAATGAAGCTCGACTTTTTGCAAATTTTATAACAAATCAAATGTTTGGACCCGAAGGTGTACATGGGAAGAGCCGCTGTGTGTGAGTGAAAACAAGCCTATCTGTTTGAAGTGGGCACTTATGTTTGTCGTGCGCCTGTAGTGACGCTTATTCAATTCATATTCGAACATCTTTGACGTACACATATTTTTTTATTTTCAAGTTTTTCTCAGAATTCAAATGAAATTATTTTCCTTGGGTATAAAGCAACATTGCTCAAGGCTCTCGCCCTTGTTCTCGTAGTCGTTTCGTTCACAATCGCCGAAAACCTTTATTTATTTGATGAGATCCAATTACTGTACATATGGTCCCGAGACGACACTGATTTCAGCCAATAAGCTGTGATATTGTGCTCACTGAGTCAGCTATCGTTGAAGAATTTGATTGCTGGCAGTATCTGGAGATATTTCATTTTATCTTTTTTTTCTTGGACTGGTTGCGTTGTCTCGTGTGTATCATGGGTTATTTTATGATCGGATAAGCTCAAATCAGTCCGAAGATCGATTTTTTTGTATTTTCCCCATTTTTTATCGAGTACCCCTTTCTGCCTTACCCTTGAGAATCCTCATAGATCATTCATAAGTGCCCTGCTTTCTGGTTGTGTCAGCTGTGTATGCAATGTGGTGGTGGTGGTGGTGGCGATGGTTATAGGATCGAGGCGCCCTGTATATACTAACAGAATCATTCACGCTTCGTTGCACCCCAATCTGACATCGTGTGATAGAGTTTTGGTTCCCATTCCCATAATGACGTTGGTTGATAACTTTGTCGTCGACCGTGACATCCAGTTATTATTACACACTGTCACACGTTTTATTCGTTTGGCATGTTTCCAACGATTGATAGATTTTTCCAATGCGTCATAGACGTCATGCTAGTTTCTTTTTTTTTGGGCTATCTGTCTCCAATTCCGTCTTTAGGTTCGTTTTTCCACGTCTCCAGGTTTATCTTATCAGCATGAGTTCGGTTCTCACTGTGTGCCACTAAGGAATTTAGCTAACGATTGATTTGAGCTGTTTTTAATGGTTGTGAAGTTTCCTTTTGTTAGGCCCAGTCCAGGGGAATTTCTTAGCAGAAGCTATATGAAGTATATCGTTTGAGAGACGGAGTTCTGAGAAGTTTCTCACTCCTGCCGGCTATATTTAGAGGGTAGAACTGTTGATGTCGACTAGTTTTTTCAGTGGAATATCTCGCACCTTTAACATCATCGGATCGGAGTCATGTAGTGTTGTTGAATGCGTTGTTGGCCTAGCTGTGACTATGCCGGCCGACATAGAACCCAGTAATTTCGTACTGCCAAACGAGGCTGCCATAGACTGTCATGGACGAGCATTGATCGGTTTTGAAGCAACGGATAGTGCGATTCGTCTGAGCGGATTTCGGTCCCGAATTCTATCCCAGTTCATGTATGTGATATCCTTATGGATTGTGTACCGCAGTTGAGCCCTGTTGCTTGCGTTAACAACTGCAAGAGTTCCAATCTGGATAGAGGGCCAACTTTCCATCCTACTTACTATAAAGCGCTTAGTCTGTCTGTCTGTCTGTCTGTCCGTCTGTCTGTATGTCTGTCACGAAATTCCTTAGCTCCTTTAGATCTGCCTGGAGAGACCGGGTCAAGTGTGGGATGGGTGGGCCAGGTCTCGAGAAGTATAAAACACACATCAGCTTGGCGGAGCCCCGCCCACAGTGGGCGTGGCGTGCCTCGAAATGAGCCCTACCGAGGACCATGATTTCAAATTCAGCCACAAGACGGCCTCAAAATTGGGGTTTAAAGGTGGCTTGAGGTGTGCATTGGTAAGTTAGATCGAACTGGGGAGACCCACCCCCGATGGGCGGGGCGTTCTCCAAAAATGCAATGCTTTATGAAAACATTTATAACTCGGTTTGGAGAAAGCCAACAGAGCAGGAAAAAGTTGATGTAGGAGGAGCATTGTCGGGGGTGTCTCCAGCATAAATGACGTCAGCGGAGGCCCGCCCACAATGGGCGGAGCGTGCCTCGAAGCTCACATCCCTTCTTACATTTATATACGAAAATCCATAATTCCGGTTCCCATGGACGTAGAGAGTTCAAATTTGGTAGGAGTACAGGCGTCATGGAGGTAAAACTCATGGTGGGTGGCAGAACCAGACTCCGCCCACAAGGGGCGGGGTTTGTGCGGAAATTCATAACTCCCGTCCCCATGGACCGAGAAAGTTCAAACTTGGTAGGAGTACAGGCGCCATGGTGGCTAAACGTATGGTGGATGGCAGGACCAGACTCCGCCCACAAGGGGCGGGGTTTGTGCGGAAATTCATAACTCCCGTCCCCATGGACCTAGAAAGTTCAAACTTGGTAGGAGTACGGGCGACAGGATGGGAACACCTATGGTGGGTGGCAACACCGGACTCCGCCCACAAGGGGCGGGGTTTGGGTGAAAATTCATAATTCTGTCCCAATGGACCTAGAAAGTTCAAACTTGGTAGGAGTACAGAAACCGCGATGGGGAAACTTATGGTCGGTGGTAGAACCAGACTCCGCCCACAAGGGGCGGGGTTTGTGCGAAAACTCATAACTCCTGTCCCCATAGACCTAGAGAGTTCAAACGTGGTAGGAGTACAGGCGACAGGATGGGAATACCTACGGTGGGGGGCAAGACCGGACTCCGCCCACAATGGGCGGGGTTTGGGCGAAAATTCATTACTCATGTCCTCATGGACCTAGAAAGTTCAAACTTGGTAGGGGTACAGGCGCCATGGTGGCAAAACTTATGGTGGGTAGCAAAACCAGACTCCGCCCACAAGAGGCGGGGTTTGAGCGGAAACTCGTAAATCCGATAAAGGTCTATAATGAAAATCAGCTCATGCGGCTCCGCCTCTCATGGCTAGAGCCCCTAGCGCGCGCGAGAGCGTGCATAGCCGCCTGGTTGATTATACTTTATCTTCCGTTTCGAATGGTAATCTGGCCACCGAGGTCGATTATAAAGCAATTTTGTTGAATGTTGACGTCATACAAATCCCCTTCTTCAGAAGCTCGCTTAAGATGGAGATGTTGGTAACCACCCATAGTTGTAGAAGGTCGTTTACTCACATTCATGTAGTGAGGGTCATTCTGATGAGTGGCCTGGCAAAAAGGTAGTGTCACCTTATTTCGAAATCTGAGAAAGGAGTGGAGACTTAGTCAGCCTGAACTGGAGCGCCAAGTGATTACGAAAAACGTCATTTTTGCCGGGTTCGGGTGTTTTTGCGTCGGCCTGCCAAGTGAAGCTAACAAAAAACTCTTGCGGTTTTTTTTTTCGAAAATGTTTCTATATAAGGTAATCCAGCCGAATCGCTCTGCATTTCTGTTGGCATTCCACGAGATTTCTCAAGACATCCTTCACAGATAGGAGCTAGTGTAGAGGTTGGAAGCGCTCTACTTGCATAGTCAGTGCGGTTGAGTTGTATTCGTTGGTAGCCTAATCTGTTTGGTGTAGCTTGACTGATACAAGTCCTAGAGCGGAAAACCGTCTATGAAATAGCTACGAGATTGCCCTTCCCCTCCCTTTTCCATCTTCAGTACAAATCATTTCGCAGTTCAGCTTTAATTCGCCATTCCTTCAAACTAGTTCAAACTACCCAACAAAACTTAGCCAGCTTGTTCCAGTCACGATTGAATCAGGAAAATGGATGTCATAAGTATAACTATGACTAGTCGCTCAATCAAAACTTCTGGTAAAATCAAATAAAATCAAAACTTTTATCACTCTCTATCATGTGCTTCATAAATCACTTCGCCCCTTCCTATTTGTCTTCTTTAAATTCCAATTCAGCGTAGTTTTCGCCGATGATTTTCATAGAATAGTGTATTGTAATGTTAGACATCGAAGAATAATATTTGTCTTTCAATGGGCTATTTTTAATAAAAAAAAAAGTTCTTTGTGATTCTGGAGCAATCGTCGACAGCTGAAATGGGGTTCCCGATGTTTGCGATCGTTTATGCGTCTAAACTTCCCGTTTTAAGAAGATTTTCTAGCCTGCGTTATTCATATCTGTTTCTTTACTCATTTATAACATGTTCTGGTGAACGTGCTGGACGAGGCATTCAATCTCGTAGCACCCTGTGGTTAAAACGTACAAGAGCTTCTTCGATATAAATTTGATAAATGACCACTGTTAACGACCAAGAATGCCACTTATCACCATCTACTACAGTGTGCTTTATCCCAGAGCGACCAGGTCGAATGCTAGCGTTCCTGACGCTCTTAGGCAATGCAACCTGTACGTGGGCCTCACCCTTTTCATGGTCCGATTATTTTAATGCTGATCCATTCCAATCAGTAGGTATATTTTGCACTGGAAAGCTAGCTAGCCATCAACAATCAGGTCTCTAACCTGTGATCAGCTGAAGAAGTTGTCTTGCGATGTATTTTGAATCTTTCTTTGGCGTTGTGAAGTTGTCATTGATTGCAAAGGATAATGGTGGAGGTGTAGCGGCTTAACTTCACCCTAGCGCATTCAGTTGTATCAACTCTCACCTGTCCTGACGAAGAGTTATTTTCTTCGGGATCGTTGTTTTTGGGAAGGGAGTACACTAATCTGAGTCAATGATACTAATGAATTGCTAATCTGGTCCACTTTAATAGACATTTTAAAGTTTTTGTGATAATCCAGGAACAATGGGCTTTTCTTCTCTTATCATTAAGTCCTATTACTTTAGCCTACCGGTAGTTATTTTTGTAAAACATTCAAGTTGTGTTCACGGCGCAATTATTTTTACTTTCGATTTGCACTTTAATCCTTGTATTATTCGAGACGGAGTGTTTATTGAAAGATGATTTCAGTCCTTCTCCTGACTCTTCATATCGAATCTTTTTTTACTACCAGTGCATGTCCGTGAAAAACTGGTTATTTGGCAAACTTCCTTCGTCTTCAGATCGTTATCGACCCTATTGATTTATTCTAGCGGGGCTCTTTTTTTTGTAATCAATTTGTGCTGTTCGAAACATTGCTTTGTGAAATTTGAGAAATAGCCAATTCGCGAATCGTTCGTTGTCCATCCTACTTACTATAAAGCGCTTAGTCTGTCTGTCTGTCTGTCTGTCCGTCTGTCTGTATGTCTGTCACGAAATTCCTTAGCTCCTTTAGATCTGCCTGGAGAGACCGGGTCAAGTGTGGGATGGGTGGGCCAGGTCTCGAGAAGTATAAAACACACATCAGCTTGGCGGAGCCCCGCCCACAGTGGGCGTGGCGTGCCTCGAAATGAGCCCTACCGAGGACCATGATTTCAAATTCAGCCACAAGACGGCCTCAAAATTGGGGTTTAAAGGTGGCTTGAGGTGTGCATTGGTAAGTTAGATCGAACTGGGGAGACCCACCCCCGATGGGCGGGGCGTTCTCCAAAAATGCAATGCTTTATGAAAACATTTATAACTCGGTTTGGAGAAAGCCAACAGAGCAGGAAAAAGTTGATGTAGGAGGAGCATTGTCGGGGGTGTCTCCAGCATAAATGACGTCAGCGGAGGCCCGCCCACAATGGGCGGAGCGTGCCTCGAAGCTCACATCCCTTCTTACATTTATATACGAAAATCCATAATTCCGGTTCCCATGGACGTAGAGAGTTCAAATTTGGTAGGAGTACAGGCGTCATGGAGGTAAAACTCATGGTGGGTGGCAGAACCAGACTCCGCCCACAAGGGGCGGGGTTTGTGCGGAAATTCATAACTCCCGTCCCCATGGACCGAGAAAGTTCAAACTTGGTAGGAGTACAGGCGCCATGGTGGCTAAACGTATGGTGGATGGCAGGACCAGACTCCGCCCACAAGGGGCGGGGTTTGTGCGGAAATTCATAACTCCCGTCCCCATGGACCTAGAAAGTTCAAACTTGGTAGGAGTACGGGCGACAGGATGGGAACACCTATGGTGGGTGGCAACACCGGACTCCGCCCACAAGGGGCGGGGTTTGGGTGAAAATTCATAATTCTGTCCCAATGGACCTAGAAAGTTCAAACTTGGTAGGAGTACAGAAACCGCGATGGGGAAACTTATGGTCGGTGGTAGAACCAGACTCCGCCCACAAGGGGCGGGGTTTGTGCGAAAACTCATAACTCCTGTCCCCATAGACCTAGAGAGTTCAAACGTGGTAGGAGTACAGGCGACAGGATGGGAATACCTACGGTGGGGGGCAAGACCGGACTCCGCCCACAATGGGCGGGGTTTGGGCGAAAATTCATTACTCATGTCCTCATGGACCTAGAAAGTTCAAACTTGGTAGGGGTACAGGCGCCATGGTGGCAAAACTTATGGTGGGTAGCAAAACCAGACTCCGCCCACAAGAGGCGGGGTTTGAGCGGAAACTCGTAAATCCGATAAAGGTCTATAATGAAAATCAGCTCATGCGGCTCCGCCTCTCATGGCTAGAGCCCCTAGCGCGCGCGAGAGCGTGCATAGCCGCCTGGTTGATTATACTTTATCTTCCGTTTCGAATGGTAATCTGGCCACCGAGGTCGATTATAAAGCAATTTTGTTGAATGTTGACGTCATACAAATCCCCTTCTTCAGAAGCTCGCTTAAGATGGAGATGTTGGTAACCACCCATAGTTGTAGAAGGTCGTTTACTCACATTCATGTAGTGAGGGTCATTCTGATGAGTGGCCTGGCAAAAAGGTAGTGTCACCTTATTTCGAAATCTGAGAAAGGAGTGGAGACTTAGTCAGCCTGAACTGGAGCGCCAAGTGATTACGAAAAACGTCATTTTTGCCGGGTTCGGGTGTTTTTGCGTCGGCCTGCCAAGTGAAGCTAACAAAAAACTCTTGCGGTTTTTTTTTCGAAAATGTTTCTATATAAGGTAATCCAGCCGAATCGCTCTGCATTTCTGTTGGCATTCCACGAGATTTCTCAAGACATCCTTCACAGATAGGAGCTAGTGTAGAGGTTGGAAGCGCTCTACTTGCATAGTCAGTGCGGTTGAGTTGTATTCGTTGGTAGCCTAATCTGTTTGGTGTAGCTTGACTGATACAAGTCCTAGAGCGGAAAACCGTCTATGAAATAGCTACGAGATTGCCCTTCCCCTCCCTTTTCCATCTTCAGTACAAATCATTTCGCAGTTCAGCTTTAATTCGCCATTCCTTCAAACTAGTTCAAACTACCCAACAAAACTTAGCCAGCTTGTTCCAGTCACGATTGAATCAGGAAAATGGATGTCATAAGTATAACTATGACTAGTCGCTCAATCAAAACTTCTGGTAAAATCAAATAAAATCAAAACTTTTATCACTCTCTATCATGTGCTTCATAAATCACTTCGCCCCTTCCTATTTGTCTTCTTTAAATTCCAATTCAGCGTAGTTTTCGCCGATGATTTTCATAGAATAGTGTATTGTAATGTTAGACATCGAAGAATAATATTTGTCTTTCAATGGGCTATTTTTAATAAAAAAAAAAGTTCTTTGTGATTCTGGAGCAATCGTCGACAGCTGAAATGGGGTTCCCGATGTTTGCGATCGTTTATGCGTCTAAACTTCCCGTTTTAAGAAGATTTTCTAGCCTGCGTTATTCATATCTGTTTCTTTACTCATTTATAACATGTTCTGGTGAACGTGCTGGACGAGGCATTCAATCTCGTAGCACCCTGTGGTTAAAACGTACAAGAGCTTCTTCGATATAAATTTGATAAATGACCACTGTTAACGACCAAGAATGCCACTTATCACCATCTACTACAGTGTGCTTTATCCCAGAGCGACCAGGTCGAATGCTAGCGTTCCTGACGCTCTTAGGCAATGCAACCTGTACGTGGGCCTCACCCTTTTCATGGTCCGATTATTTTAATGCTGATCCATTCCAATCAGTAGGTATATTTTGCACTGGAAAGCTAGCTAGCCATCAACAATCAGGTCTCTAACCTGTGATCAGCTGAAGAAGTTGTCTTGCGATGTATTTTGAATCTTTCTTTGGCGTTGTGAAGTTGTCATTGATTGCAAAGGATAATGGTGGAGGTGTAGCGGCTTAACTTCACCCTAGCGCATTCAGTTGTATCAACTCTCACCTGTCCTGACGAAGAGTTATTTTCTTCGGGATCGTTGTTTTTGGGAAGGGAGTACACTAATCTGAGTCAATGATACTAATGAATTGCTAATCTGGTCCACTTTAATAGACATTTTAAAGTTTTTGTGATAATCCAGGAACAATGGGCTTTTCTTCTCTTATCATTAAGTCCTATTACTTTAGCCTACCGGTAGTTATTTTTGTAAAACATTCAAGTTGTGTTCACGGCGCAATTATTTTTACTTTCGATTTGCACTTTAATCCTTGTATTATTCGAGACGGAGTGTTTATTGAAAGATGATTTCAGTCCTTCTCCTGACTCTTCATATCGAATCTTTTTTTACTACCAGTGCATGTCCGTGAAAAACTGGTTATTTGGCAAACTTCCTTCGTCTTCAGATCGTTATCGACCCTATTGATTTATTCTAGCGGGGCTCTTTTTTTTTGTAATCAATTTGTGCTGTTCGAAACATTGCTTTGTGAAATTTGAGAAATAGCCAATTCGCGAATCGTTCGTTGTCCATCCTACTTACTATAAAGCGCTTAGTCTGTCTGTCTGTCTGTCTGTCCGTCTGTCTGTATGTCTGTCACGAAATTCCTTAGCTCCTTTAGATCTGCCTGGAGAGACCGGGTCAAGTGTGGGATGGGTGGGCCAGGTCTCGAGAAGTATAAAACACACATCAGCTTGGCGGAGCCCCGCCCACAGTGGGCGTGGCGTGCCTCGAAATGAGCCCTACCGAGGACCATGATTTCAAATTCAGCCACAAGACGGCCTCAAAATTGGGGTTTAAAGGTGGCTTGAGGTGTGCATTGGTAAGTTAGATCGAACTGGGGAGACCCACCCCCGATGGGCGGGGCGTTCTCCAAAAATGCAATGCTTTATGAAAACATTTATAACTCGGTTTGGAGAAAGCCAACAGAGCAGGAAAAAGTTGATGTAGGAGGAGCATTGTCGGGGGTGTCTCCAGCATAAATGACGTCAGCGGAGGCCCGCCCACAATGGGCGGAGCGTGCCTCGAAGCTCACATCCCTTCTTACATTTATATACGAAAATCCATAATTCCGGTTCCCATGGACGTAGAGAGTTCAAATTTGGTAGGAGTACAGGCGTCATGGAGGTAAAACTCATGGTGGGTGGCAGAACCAGACTCCGCCCACAAGGGGCGGGGTTTGTGCGGAAATTCATAACTCCCGTCCCCATGGACCGAGAAAGTTCAAACTTGGTAGGAGTACAGGCGCCATGGTGGCTAAACGTATGGTGGATGGCAGGACCAGACTCCGCCCACAAGGGGCGGGGTTTGTGCGGAAATTCATAACTCCCGTCCCCATGGACCTAGAAAGTTCAAACTTGGTAGGAGTACGGGCGACAGGATGGGAACACCTATGGTGGGTGGCAACACCGGACTCCGCCCACAAGGGGCGGGGTTTGGGTGAAAATTCATAATTCTGTCCCAATGGACCTAGAAAGTTCAAACTTGGTAGGAGTACAGAAACCGCGATGGGGAAACTTATGGTCGGTGGTAGAACCAGACTCCGCCCACAAGGGGCGGGGTTTGTGCGAAAACTCATAACTCCTGTCCCCATAGACCTAGAGAGTTCAAACGTGGTAGGAGTACAGGCGACAGGATGGGAATACCTACGGTGGGGGGCAAGACCGGACTCCGCCCACAATGGGCGGGGTTTGGGCGAAAATTCATTACTCATGTCCTCATGGACCTAGAAAGTTCAAACTTGGTAGGGGTACAGGCGCCATGGTGGCAAAACTTATGGTGGGTAGCAAAACCAGACTCCGCCCACAAGAGGCGGGGTTTGAGCGGAAACTCGTAAATCCGATAAAGGTCTATAATGAAAATCAGCTCATGCGGCTCCGCCTCTCATGGCTAGAGCCCCTAGCGCGCGCGAGAGCGTGCATAGCCGCCTGGTTGATTATACTTTATCTTCCGTCTCGAATGGTAATCTGGCCACCGAGGTCGATTATAAAGCAATTTTGTTGAATGTTGACGTCATACAAATCCCCTTCTTCAGAAGCTCGCTTAAGATGGAGATGTTGGTAACCACCCATAGTTGTAGAAGGTCGTTTACTCACATTCATGTAGTGAGGGTCATTCTGATGAGTGGCCTGGCAAAAAGGTAGTGTCACCTTATTTCGAAATCTGAGAAAGGAGTGGAGACTTAGTCAGCCTGAACTGGAGCGCCAAGTGATTACGAAAAACGTCATTTTTGCCGGGTTCGGGTGTTTTTGCGTCGGCCTGCCAAGTGAAGCTAACAAAAAACTCTTGCGGTTTTTTTTTTCGAAAATGTTTCTATATAAGGTAATCCAGCCGAATCGCTCTGCATTTCTGTTGGCATTCCACGAGATTTCTCAAGACATCCTTCACAGATAGGAGCTAGTGTAGAGGTTGGAAGCGCTCTACTTGCATAGTCAGTGCGGTTGAGTTGTATTCGTTGGTAGCCTAATCTGTTTGGTGTAGCTTGACTGATACAAGTCCTAGAGCGGAAAACCGTCTATGAAATAGCTACGAGATTGCCCTTCCCCTCCCTTTTCCATCTTCAGTACAAATCATTTCGCAGTTCAGCTTTAATTCGCCATTCCTTCAAACTAGTTCAAACTACCCAACAAAACTTAGCCAGCTTGTTCCAGTCACGATTGAATCAGGAAAATGGATGTCATAAGTATAACTATGACTAGTCGCTCAATCAAAACTTCTGGTAAAATCAAATAAAATCAAAACTTTTATCACTCTCTATCATGTGCTTCATAAATCACTTCGCCCCTTCCTATTTGTCTTCTTTAAATTCCAATTCAGCGTAGTTTTCGCCGATGATTTTCATAGAATAGTGTATTGTAATGTTAGACATCGAAGAATAATATTTGTCTTTCAATGGGCTATTTTTAATAAAAAAAAAAGTTCTTTGTGATTCTGGAGCAATCGTCGACAGCTGAAATGGGGTTCCCGATGTTTGCGATCGTTTATGCGTCTAAACTTCCCGTTTTAAGAAGATTTTCTAGCCTGCGTTATTCATATCTGTTTCTTTACTCATTTATAACATGTTCTGGTGAACGTGCTGGACGAGGCATTCAATCTCGTAGCACCCTGTGGTTAAAACGTACAAGAGCTTCTTCGATATAAATTTGATAAATGACCACTGTTAACGACCAAGAATGCCACTTATCACCATCTACTACAGTGTGCTTTATCCCAGAGCGACCAGGTCGAATGCTAGCGTTCCTGACGCTCTTAGGCAATGCAACCTGTACGTGGGCCTCACCCTTTTCATGGTCCGATTATTTTAATGCTGATCCATTCCAATCAGTAGGTATATTTTGCACTGGAAAGCTAGCTAGCCATCAACAATCAGGTCTCTAACCTGTGATCAGCTGAAGAAGTTGTCTTGCGATGTATTTTGAATCTTTCTTTGGCGTTGTGAAGTTGTCATTGATTGCAAAGGATAATGGTGGAGGTGTAGCGGCTTAACTTCACCCTAGCGCATTCAGTTGTATCAACTCTCACCTGTCCTGACGAAGAGTTATTTTCTTCGGGATCGTTGTTTTTGGGAAGGGAGTACACTAATCTGAGTCAATGATACTAATGAATTGCTAATCTGGTCCACTTTAATAGACATTTTAAAGTTTTTGTGATAATCCAGGAACAATGGGCTTTTCTTCTCTTATCATTAAGTCCTATTACTTTAGCCTACCGGTAGTTATTTTTGTAAAACATTCAAGTTGTGTTCACGGCGCAATTATTTTTACTTTCGATTTGCACTTTAATCCTTGTATTATTCGAGACGGAGTGTTTATTGAAAGATGATTTCAGTCCTTCTCCTGACTCTTCATATCGAATCTTTTTTTACTACCAGTGCATGTCCGTGAAAAACTGGTTATTTGGCAAACTTCCTTCGTCTTCAGATCGTTATCGACCCTATTGATTTATTCTAGCGGGGCTCTTTTTTTTGTAATCAATTTGTGCTGTTCGAAACATTGCTTTGTGAAATTTGAGAAATAGCCAATTCGCGAATCGTTCGTTGTCCATAATTCATTCCACGATCACAACGTTGCTGAAAAGTGTCCTTCACACTGGCAATAAGTCATCATCAGTTTGATCAGACGCTGTTCGCCCACATTTCGCGCTCATTACGATTTAGAATGGGACGTTCTCTGATCGTTCGTTCTACGAAGACTGGAGACTAGTGTGAAGTCTTCAAGGAAAACAAGGGTAAACTGTAGCAGGGAGAGGTTTGAGCTGGTTGAGACAGTATAAATTGATGAGATTGCTATAGACTCTATGGCCATGGGAAGACGGATGAACTGGTCAAACTTGTGGTAATTCAGAATGGGATAAGCCGGGCTGGACTAGGGTAAGGTAAGGTAGGGTGAGGTGGAATAGATAGGCAGGTTTGGAACTCATATATCCGAATAGGAGGATAACAGAGGTGATGAAGATTGTGCTATTTTGATTGTGTGGCTCTCTCCTCCTTCCCCTCAAGAGGGAGGCTTTGAATACTTTACTCCTACTGGAAAGTCAAGCAGAGAGTGGTAGTGGAGATTCTTTCCATACATATTCCCTATTTTGGAACGTTGAATGTAAATTGTCATTCCTCCCACCCCCACAGGGCTGAATATGGGCCATTCTACTGCTACTTATTTTCCTTTCTTATGTTGTTTCCCCTTTCTTTCTCTCAGTTTTCCTACACAATACTTTGGAAGTCGTGGTGGACTCATGCTTCGTGAGCGATTTTCCTCAGTTGCAGGATCCTTTCAGTTTTTGGAATGTTCTAGAATATCGACCTCTAGGGATTATTCACCTGACGTCTTCACGAGAAGCGCCCATTTTGTGTCGTTTGCAGTACCTTTGATTAAACTGGAACTTTGCCAACAATCGATGGATGGCCATGATGTGTTCTTCGTAATTGTCAAGAGTTGTTTCCTTATCGACCATGATTCAACGTCATTTCGACGTGCATTTTTTGGCGTTGCATTGCAGTTTGCGTCATTTCGCATTGTGAACGGGAAAGGGGCGGAGCTTCGGGAAGGTGGAAGTTGGCTCGTGATTATGGAACATGGCTGAATACGGGCCAAACTCTAGTGCTCGTTATTTTCCTTTCTTATATTGTTTCCTCTTTCTTCCTCGGAGTTTTCCTACACAATACTTCGTTGGCAGTCGTGGTACAACCTAATTCTTCGTGAACGATTTTTCTCAGTTGCAGGATCCTCTCAGTTTTTGGAATGATCTAGAATAGCAAGTAGTAGCAGGTTCTCCATGAGCTCTGGTGGATGATAGGTAGATCGGTGATGTAGGGGGTGGATAAGGCAAGGAAGTCAGTAGTCAGTCAGTCAGAGAGCAGTTAGTAAGTCTTTTTTTTTCAAGATTCGTCAGTAATCACAATTGTTTGTACCGATCGATCACTTTCCTCGTAATGGTTACGCCGTGCACTTCACTTCCACTGAGAGACGCGCTGCTATCTAAAAGTGTATTTGTCCTTCTAAATGAACTTCGACTCTGGCCCAACTATTTTGTTACCTGGCGCAGCCCATGTCAGGATTTCATATTTCGATCAAGCCTTGCTCATCGCTTAAATTTGTCCCATCGGTGTGGTAAAAAAACATTCAAAGCTAAACAACCATAATCCTTTCAATGATTCTATTTGGCAATTAAGGATGATATCTGGCGAGGGAATCATCCATCTCTTTGAGAATTTAACAAAAGTGGGCGCATGCGATAATCGTGAGAATTGTGTGACCTAGTTTTAGCTGAGGAGCGAATCTTTGAAAACGGAGATTGCAGGTACCACGAGTGGTTTTGGCTCGCTTATGTCTCCAAGTCGTCATTTTTTTTTCTGATTTTTGAGCTGCGACTGCTATCTTTCCACATAATTCTGAAATATGCATAGAGCGCTAAAGTGATGAATAGGGTGATTGGCTCAGGTGGCTCTTATGATTAGTCGTACTTCAGCTACGGAAGCTACCTCTGCATCTGACCGCTGCACATCTTAATGTGTCATAATGTCGCTTTTGTATTGAAGTAGTCTAGTTGGCTTTTTACCCGTCTAATCTGAATCTTCCCTGGCATAGAGTTGATTTCCATGTCGTTTAACTTGATGGAGGGGATATTTTGTGTGAAATCTCACCTGTTTTAATTGGCTATCAATTTTCGTTGTTAGGCTGTGGTGTGCAGGTCTAGGAAGGCAAGGTAAAGTGAGCTCCAGTCTCGGGTGAAGTATAGATTGAACAATCTAAGGTCTTGATTGAAGTTGAATTGGCGGTTTGCCTGCGGGTTACGGGCTCATATGCGGAAGCGGTTTTTCCTCTCTCTGAACGTATTCAAGTTGTAGAAATAAATTTTTTTTTATGTAGACCCTCACTTTACGATTGTAAGAACTTCTGAAAAATTCTGTCTTTTTTCGTGATGAAACGATATGCAAGTTTTTCGAATCACGAAAAATTTCATCAGATAATATAATTGCTATTATTGTGAATGACTTCTTACCGGTGTGAGCATAATCTGTACATACCATATTAAGGAAACATTTCATATTTTCACATGAAAAACTCGAGAACCACAGCTTATTTTATGTTTTCCTTATTATTGACTATTTTCTCTACGAGAGAATTTCTTTGGGACAAAAACAAGTCGGTGGAAGGCTTCTAAAATGTGAGTACAGGGAAAGTGAATTTCCCAGCTTAATTCTGCAATTTTTTGACGGGCTCCTAAAGCAACTTGTGGCCTGGCTCTATCACGGTGGAAACCCTTCTTGCAGAACATCGCTGGCTTAGCTTGAACCAGCGAATCCGTCAGATCTAGTGAGTTTGTACATCACTATCTATGCATCAAGCGATAAAAATAGCAACAAATGAAAGTGTGCTGGCGTATCGAATATTGTATTGTTACTATAAGAATGGTTAGAACTTTCTTATAACACTCGTATATTTTTTACTTATTTCCATATTGAAATTGCTCACATGCCATGATTTAATATCTACTTTTTTGGCCAACTATGGTAATGCCTTTGATCCTTCACACTTTATTGGTTTGTGCACCAGAAAGCAGTGAAATGAATGAGTAAAAAGTGAAAGTGTAACCCTTGGGAACCCATATGGGCTCCTTGCAGAGTCCTCTTCAGTCGTAATCATTGTAAAAGTATTATGGCTCACCCCCAGTGGTCCATTTGCCTGTGATTTCCTCAAGCGCCCTCCTGGTAATGTGTTGGTAATTCCATGAATCTCTCCCGAGCGTGTCTCGGGTAAAGTTTAGTGCAAATCCCGTGCATGCCACATTCCCATAGGGTATGTGGCGGTATTGATCGATTGCGTACGTGTTTTTCGTGTTTTTACACGATCAAAACGTGATCGGACATGTGTTTGGTTAGGGGCTAGTGGACATGACGGACACATTTGTGCATCAGCAATCCCTGACGACGGTCGGTTCCTCCATGGTCTTGACATTTTGGAGTATGCAAGTGGGTTATTCAGGCATAGGAAGTCCTAAAAAGTCAGTTGAGTCATCTGACGGTGTTGAAAGCTTAGATATGAAATATCGCCGATATTAATAAGAGCCTATGACTCATATTAAACTAAGCGGGCGCATCACGATTTACAAGCTGTCGTATGCCATCACTTCGCTTTCCTCGTCTTTGATGTCTTCATAATAGACTACCGGTCTAGTAAGTAGTAGTAAGTAACAGTAAAGTCATTCATTTTCTTCCATATTTCTTGTTTTCGATACTTATTTGTCGTGTGAACTTTTGAACCCATTTCCTGGTATTGATCTGGGAGCCAACGATCCGCAGCTCCCAATCCTCCCACGTGTTCTTTTGTTCTGCGGTTTTCAGTTTGCAAAGTGCGTGCAAACGATTGTGATGATTGCACAATCAAATAATTCTCGTTAATTTTCTATGATTATAGGCTGTAGAACACGAAAAGCTAATGTATTTGGAATCAAATGGGTGTGAATTCAAGAGCTACCTACGTTAAGGTCAGTTTAATTTTTTTTAATATCGCTTTTAAGAGACGAAGTTTGTTTGTTCATGTTGTTTACTCGGTTAGCTGAACTTGTTTGGCAGGGAGATAAGGGCGAGTGTAGAAAGCATTAGTTGGTCTGAACTGTTGAACTTGTTAACGTGAATGACATTCCTACACATTACAATTACCGCATGTTGTTGGCATGCCATCAAAGGAGGGGGGTCAATATGGAACACTGAAGTGCGGAAACATGAAGGTGGTTGGTGTTTTAGGTAAACGCAATTTGGTAGTGAAGCATGATCCTCGTCCTCGTGAATCAGCGAATCGGCCATACTACGATTATTGAACGGGGAATATGCAGACACTGTCAAGTTTCGCATCCAAATTCTTTCGAAGTTCTGGACGGATTAAAGATTTCCTTTTTCTCATTGGTGAAAGTAGTGGATAAACGTAGAGTATTACAAGGCGTGAGGAATTCATGGATTAAAGATAGTGAAGATTGGTGGAGGTGGGACGTGGAAGTTGGCGTTGGCTGTAAGTGGGGGAATGTGAGATCGAACGATGAGAACAAGAGGTAGAGGTGACGATAAGCGGGTATCAGTGGTTATAGGTTAAATCCTGGAAGATCACGTGTATGGTGAAGCATGCGACTTGAAGTGACCGTAAGCAATTTCATTTTCAACAGAGAGGATGCGGCATTGTGTGCAGGTGGGTGAAGTATGGAATGTGGAGCAAATAGGTAAAGTGAAGAGCAAGAAACGGAGACAGCTGTTAAGATACGATAAACGTACGGATGCTCGCTGTAAGGGGTAGTTTGGTAGCGATTACAGACATGGGTTGAATAGATGATCCGATGAGACCGATAAATGTCTCGGATGGTACTGGATAAGCGACTGTTTGGATGAGAGATACGGGATCGTACAAGCTCACCGCAAAATGTGCTAGTCAAGTTTATCAAGAGCTCGCTCCAGTCCTTCCACTTAGTCAAGCAGTCGTAAAGTCTTGGAGTTGTGAATCCGCTTCTAGCATCGAATGCGTATCAATTAATCCAGCATCTCTACTATTTCGCCGTTCACAGCCCCTTCCATAACGATACGTATCCAATGGTATCCAATGTTGGTTACGGATTTCGCCTTTCCATGATTCCGGATTCTTTCAATCCGTCGTTCACGCTTCCACGTTTTCTCGATTCCGGGATGCTGTGGATCGCTTCGTATTTATTGTTCCTAGCGAATTTTACGATTCCTCTTTTCACAACTCCCGTAGCGATTTTCCTCAGCTTTTATTCAATTGGTCACAGCGATGGATAGTTTAAGGTGGTTGGTGGCGAAAACCAACGATACTGTACGACTGTACAAATTGGGAGCATTATGTAGGAATCTTGACAGGCGTGATTGGTCCGGGCCCTCGTTGAAGTTCTGGAGTTTTGAGGAAGTTCTCAAATTCCTCCAAATTAGATCAAATCAATTGTGGCTCTATGACATCTTGCTTTTTATTTTCTAGGACGTTTCTGTTCTGTTCGAAATTTCGATTTTCTCCTGAACTCGGATGAAGAATATATGATTTAAGGTGCTCATTGGCCATGAATCATTCGCATTGGAAAAGCCTCTGCCAAATAATCATCGATTTCGATGGATTTTATTTGTGCGTCCAATTATAGGCTCAAAATTTACGGATAGAACATTTCTAAGCAAGGTTCGATTGACTTTTCATTTATTGTTTCGCTTTTATTTATCATTAATGGTATAAGATTTTTGTTGTGTCATAAGTCGTGAAACCGTTTCCTAGCATTCAGGAGGTCTTTTTTCAATCCTAACTGATCTGAAACCTTTTTTAGTACTGCTTCCCTACTTCACCCTTCCACTTGTTCTTTCTCATGAGCATCTTTGTGAATATATTTAGATTGAAACTGCATTTTGGAATAGCATAGGCTAGGATGTTGTCAGAGGCGGCATCCATATTTCCAGCCTTGCTCAGGTTCATGGTATTCTGTTAAGTTGATGCGAAAGCCTTGAAACACAAATTTACATTTGTCGTTGTTTATCTACAAGAGCTTTGCTGCGTTCGTGCGCCACCTTTTTTTGGAAAAAAAACCTCAAAGTTACCGTCGTTATTATTCAAATTGTTCCCAGAGCTGTTGTCGAGTAACACTCCTTTCAATCAATCGTTCCTCCTCTCCCAAAGTTGGAAGGAGTTTCTGCAAGATCTGCTGACGGGTTAGAAAGGCTGAGCCTCTATTCAAACAAAAAGATAGTCACTTTTTCGCCTCCAAAAGAAGTATGCCACCATCCTAGGGAAGTGCTGCTATGCTGCCTCTGAGACTCAATAAATGCTACACTTCAACTGCTCCTCTAAAGCCAGATAGTAACGACTACCACCTACAGCAGTCGGCCTCGAGAACTCGCTTATGCAAATGAAGAGGAGCGATCGAGAAAGATTTCAGTTGATCTCCTCCTTGATACCTCTCAAACCCAAATCCCCACAGTCTCCTTAGTTCAGGCTACAAACTCGGCTAAAATACCACTTCCCGCCTTCCATATTCCACTGCTCATGCCTCCTCTGCCTCTGAGGTCTGCAGTTCCTCGAGCAGTCTCTGTACAACAAGGAAATCGCTATTTTTGATGACCTCAAAAACGCTGTGGCCAATTTTACAAATCACGGTATTCCATTTGCTGTGAGAAGAGAACGGCCGATTTGTCGCTCTTTAGATGCTTTTCATAGATAATGATGGCGATCACATCGATGAATGAGGGAATTCGAATGAAGATGGTACAAAATTTTCGTCTTATTATCTTGAAACATATCAACCTAATTGCCCTCTTCCACCCACCAGGCTTTTTCCTCTGCTCCAAAGTAATCTTCTGGCTTAAGTGTGGGATGATTTAGCTTCGCTGCTTTTCACTCTCAGTCGACAGGCCTGATCCATTTACTATATGGAAATGGTCTCAAGAAGTGATAGACTTTGATAGAAAAAGCAATCAGCAGTTTTTCCTTACGATATTTTTTTTATAAATTCGCCATCCCTTCTCTATCAACTTCCAGATCTCTGAATTCTCGACCGATTGGGTTTTTTTATTGGAATTTGTTCACTTCTATGGTTAGAAGGGAAGAGGGAGAATCAGTGGTGTTGGTCGTCATGGGTTGGGGCTAGTGGCTGCTGCGCAGGTGCTCATATCGGAAAGTGAAAGGTCTACAGTATTGACTAAAGTTAAATCCTGATGTTGAAAACTCGCTTTCATGTCGCAAGGTTGTCATTGTCAGCGTCAATTTTCGAATAATGCGTGTGATACGGTGTACAGGGGCAAGTTCTAATCGTCATTGATATGTCCCTCAAAGTATATCTTCAGGTTGAAGTAGAGCTGCATCCTACATTCGCAAACCCTTTCCGAGTGCTCAAAGAGCCGCCATTCGAGTTGGAGGAAACCGGTTATGCATCGTTCACGCCAAAACTTATTATATACTTCAATACACCTCATGCTAAGCCATATCCTGTGCAATATGACATGAATCTCAAACTTGGTACGTATTTATGGCTGTTTATCCACTCGTTTTTTTCGGGATTCCGGTAACAAAGTAATTGATTCAGAGAAACATGCATTCCATCAGCAAGAAATGACGTTTGCTATGTCGGATGTGACGCCATCGTTTCTCGAGTTAGTGCGACGCTTTTGTGGATCTACTGATGGAAAGAGGAAGAAGCGTGACGCCGAGGCGTCCGGGAATCGCACGAAAAAGTCTAAACAGGACGAAGCAAAGTACAGTTTCTTTTTTTACAGGTCCATCATTTTCGCTCTGGCACTGTAGGTTTGGTTACAGGAGTCATAATGACCATAGTGCGAAAGAGGGAAAAGAAAGCGAAAAGAAGAAAGATTATGGAAGAGACAGTGAGAAGAGTAAAAAGAAGTCGAAGCGCTCATCCAAGGAAAGTGTGAGTTGGCCTAATGGCTTCAAGTAATTCAAATGTTCACTCGCGATAGCGAATCTGACTCCTTTAGGAAGGAACCGATCGTGAAGTGGTTCCTGCTCGTGACGCTTCACCAGAGTCGTCACCTATGGACACGTCAACTCTTCGTCTAACAATAACGCCTCAACGTCCAGTCAAGGTGGCACCGAATAAGGCTGAAGATCGCGGTATGGACAGCTCCAGCGATTCGGTATGGCACGCCTTCGAATTGTTGGGTAATGCTTATCAGTTGTGGCTTAATGTATGGATTATAGTCTTCTATGTATGATTCTTCTCCATCGTCTTCGTCTTCTGTCGGAGCGTCCAGCCCTCCATCTTCTCGAAGAGCACTGCCACTTCCTGAATTGCATCGTCGCTTGACGTCTCTCACAGACGAAAATTTGATATTTAGGTAGGTTTTACTTCACTTTCCTATGATTTCTGCTATGTTCAGGCTCAGTACAGAGCTACAGTTCGCGTTCGCTTGTCGTTCGCAGTCTGTTGCTTGCATGTCGCCACTGATTTCATTTCGCTGTGGCTGCTTTCACAGTTCGCGATTCGGCCCGCGAGCGAGCGTGGGCCAGCGACCGGGGGAGTGCTCGTCCGGTGGTATCAACCAAGATTAAGTTGTGAACAAACGGAAAGCGCCGCCCCTGGTAGCTCGCTCGCTCGCGGGCCGAATCCCAGACTACGAAAGCAGCCTGTAAGAGAATTGTAGTCCTCTCTACTCTTGATGCTGATTTCCAAGTCTCCGGCCAGATACACGATTATAGCTGGGTTAATTGAAGGGTAGTGTGAATAAGTAAGGGCAAGTAAGTTGTAAGTGTACAAGAGACTGGAGACAAGCCCGTTTTCTTCCTTGTGTGAAAGTCGGAATGCCCAGTTAGAGTTTTGCGCCAACCAATGCCGTGCAATTACTTCAACGTAAATGATCACAACATTTACCGACACCGGGCGGTGGTGCCCGCCGTGCACGGTACCGAAGAGGTGGTGCCCGCCGTGAACGACACCGGGGCGGTGGTGCCCACCGTGGACGACACCGGGGCGGTGGTGCCCGCCGCAGACGGCATCGAAGAGGTGGTGACCGCCGTGGTGCCGAAGAGGTGGTGCCCGCAGGTGGCGGCACCAGAGATGTGGTGCCCGTCGTGGACGGTACCGAAGAGGTGGTGCCCGCCGTGAACGACACCGGGGCGGTGGTGCCCGCCGCAGACGGCATCGAAGAGGTGGTGACCGCCGTGGTGCCGAAGAGGTGGTGCCCGCAGGTGGCGGCACCGGAGATGTGGTGCCCGTCGTGGACGCCACCGAAGGCGGTGGTGCACGCCGTGAACGGCATCGGAGCTGTGGTGTCCGCCGTGAACGGTACCGGAGAGATGGTGCCCGCAGTGAACGACACCGGAGGTGCAGTGGGCGACGCCGAGGCGGTGGTGCCCGCCGTGGACCACACCGGGCGGCGGTGCCCGCCGTGAACGGCACCTAAGAGTTGGTGCCAGTCGTGAACGGCATCGGAGTGGTGGTGCCCGCCGTGAACGGCACCGGAGGTGCACGGGGTGTGTTGCGATTCGTGCGATTCTGGGTGCGCGCGGCGAATTGTGCGGCGAAATTTGGTGCGATTTGGACGACTACAGCGTTTATCATAGGGGCCCAAATTCGAAGTAAACTAGGTTAGTAGGATTGTCCGAACCTATAATTAACTCTACTTCAAGTTTGTGACCCACTGACAGGCGCAGGAGTTGTTTGTACCATCGCGACTTTCGCCGCGCAATTTGCCGCGCGCGCCCAGAATCGCACGAATCGCACGTCCCCGAGGTGCAGTGGAAGACACCGGGGAAGGGGGGGGGGGAGGGTGACCGCCGTGAACGGTACCGAAGAGGTGGTACCCGCCGTGAACGACACTGGGGCGGTGGTGCCCGCAGGTGACGACACCGGAGATGTGGTGCCCGTCGTGGACACCGGCGAAGGCGGTGGTGCACGCCGTGAACGGCATCGGAGCTGTGGTGCCCGCCGTGAACGGCACCGAAGAGGTGGTGCCCGCCGTGAACGGCACCGGAGGTGCAGTGGACGACACCGGGGCGGTGGCGCCCGCCGTGGACGACACCGGGCGGTGGAGCCCGCCCTGAACGGCATCGGAGTGGTGGTGCCCACCGTGAACGGCACCGGAGGTGCAGTGGACGACACCGGGGCGGTGGTGCCCGCAGGACGACATCGGAGATGTGGTGCTCGTCGTGGACGCCACCGGAGGCGGTGGTGCACGCCGTGAACGGCATCGGAGCTGCGGTGTCCGCCGTGAACGGCAGCGGAAAGGTGTTCCTATCCTGCCCTGTGTACTCTCTACCGCTTTTCAAGCTCTGGATCCACTGGAGCAAGAGTTACGAATATGCGACCTAAAAGTTCAATCGCGCACGCCCCGCCCCTGTCTGGCCCTGCTACCTGCCATAAGTGTTCCTAACCCGTTCCCCGTACTCCTACCAAATTTGAACTCTCTAGGTCCACGGGAACAGGAGTTATGAATTTCCGGTCAAACACACACACCGACACAAACACCAACACACCAACAGACACACCTAGCCTTATATAAAGTAGGATATATTGCCTGACTAGGGGAAAAAAAACTTGCCAAAATCAATTAGCTCTTTATATAGAGCCGAAAGATTTTTGCATTTCAATTTCTGCCGGAATTTTTCGAATTTTCAAAGTGAACGTTGCAAAAAGATTTTTGGACGAATTTTCAAAGTGAACGTTGCAAAAAGATTTTTGGAGGCCCCTTGAATGATCATGAGATTCCAAAACAGAAGTCCCCTGAGTCATCCAATCAATACTTTCAGAGTTGCTGAAATTCTGCTTACACACCCCACATCGACAACGATGTTGCTGCCTTCGAAGCCGAGTATCTCATTCGATCTCACATCAGCAGATGCTGCTCTTGTTGCTAAGCTAAGTCATGTACTTATGAAGACCGAGTGATATTCTCCTGCCAAAGAGATCGCGCCATGTTTGCGTGGGCTTCATTTCATTTATTTTACTTGATTCATTGTTCTATAGACCTACGGACCTATTATCGTTTGAGTTCACTGAAAGAACATCAGACACACCAGACCTTTTTACAGTGTAATAATCTCATATTAGTAGTATCATTAGGTCGCTTTTCTATTGTTTGTTGTTCTTCAACTTTTTTTTGACCGTCTTGTATGAGGGTCTATTTGTTTCCTGAAGGCTTGCCCCGGTCCAAGTTTGTGAATTCGTGCATTCAGGTATGTAACATGATCATCCCAGTTATCTCCTACGTGACTTCCAAAAGACTGGTCTTATTGTTATCTGTGCTCTGTAAATATTATTTATCGCTATTACAAGTCTAAGTCTTGGCGCTTACGGATCAATGATGCTCCTATAGATTACTTAGAGAAGAATATGTGTATTTGTAGTTTTTTTTTTCTATTTATTACACGTATTTGGGTATTTATCGCCATTCATTTCGCTACAACCATCCACACATCCGCCCATATGCGTTTATCCTCATTCCACCAAATCATATTGGATCGATACTCATGCCTTTTGTGTGACTGTGGACAACTTGTTTCCGGTAAGCATTCGTTCATTACCTATGTTTTGCATAGGTAACTACTTTCACATGTGATGTCGCTCAATTGAAGGTTTTCTCCGTTTTTGCTAACAGAGAAATAAATGCTCAAAGTTCCCTGTTGTGTTGAGCGTCCAGAGGACAGGACTCGCCTCGACATTGGCAACCAATGCAGAGGCAAACTCTGGCTGGTGGTAAGAAAGGGTGATGAACGCATTCGTGTTGGGTCATCACCTCCATTTGGGAAAGTTCAAGCGCTAATACCACGATATATAATATTAAATCTTCAAATATTAGAGCGACAGTAAGCATCAAAAACAGTCGACCTACTCTCCCGTGGAAAAATTCAAAACAACTCCAAAATGGCGATTGCTAATGATTGCCTTCAGATGAAATGTTTATAATCGACTGAGGGAAGCGTTCAGATTTTACAGCTGATTCCTTTATCGAAATTGTATGATGCTAGGGTAGTGCAGAGTGAATTGGGGGAATGGTTTCAATAAGGTAAGGGCAAGTAAACCACCTGGTACATTCATACTGCGACGCCGACGCCGATCTCGCGTAATGACGCCCACGAATAGTACAGAGAGACACTCAGAAGGTGACACACGGCAACGCATTTATTGCTGAATATGCAATCACAAGTAATTTTTATCTTCTTAGAAAAAAGACTTCTTTCTACTTTAAAACTTGAATACCTTCTCAGAAAAAGTAAACTTCACCTCTCAACTGCAAAATGAAAGTCATAATAAAATCTTCACACCAAAATCCTCCCTCTTATCCGTCTACTGTAGACTCCCACCAGCCATCTAGGAGATATCTACTGCCAGCCAGCGTTTACGACGCCACCCTGATGCCGGTACTATGAGTGTGCCCACCCAAAATGTGTAGACGAAAAGCGAAAACGCCGTTATGCAATGCTCAAAGACAAGTGGTGCGGTCAAATAGTCGGTGCAAAAATGCCGTGGACTCATAGAAAAGTTGGCACCCGTCCAAAAATTCGAAAAAAACTAGGTAAGCTGGCACTCAGATACGCGAAACAGGTGGGCGATGAACCCCTCTATACCACCCTATTAGGAATCTCTTAGCCTAGTCTCGATCTTTCAACATTGAAGTCGCAAAACGCTTTACTGTGGCTTACAGCCAAATCTTTGCCATTAGAAAGCTCTTGACAATTCAGTGTGCATGTTGAAAAATGGTGCACAGGTAATGGGGGCAGCCCATGGTAAAGAGGTGGCTGGATCAACGCTCGCACGACACCCATTTTTGCCAATCACCTTTATCACTTATCAGACTGCCGTCTCTTCTCTAAAGATTGGCCGCACCCAACTCGGCTGGAATACGATTCACTCGCGATAGGGTTCGGTGGCATAGGGGCGCTGGCGGTATCGGCTTGGGTGCGGGCCCGGTCATCGTCTTTGGCTGACGATGCAGTGGCCGCATCCGAGCAGACAACCGCATAGCGCTCGGCGTACAAGTGCGTTGTCCTTCGGGACGAGATGTCGTCGTCGGCGATGTCGTGCGGTGGAGGGAGCCCCAGCGTTGGGCAAATTTTTACGCCCAGCGAGGGTTGTTCAACTCTTGCGGGCCCTTTTGAAGGCGCCGACATGGCGGTGCAGCTGTCGGTAACGGCGGCTGCCGCCGTGGCCTCCTCCATGTATGGAGCGAGGAATGGAGTGTGCAATTTTACAGTGCCGCAACAGGACGGTACGGCATCTGCCCAGCTTTTGGGTAGAGGGTTTGCCGCGCTGCGGTGTGAATTTTGTCTTCGATCGATGGGTGGTTGATATCGATCAATCGGATCGATGGGTTTGATCGATCGATCTGCCAGGGAAAAACCATCGACGGGACGAAAATGGAGGAAAATCGGTCGCAGACGAGAGATTTGCTGAAAATCGGCAAAAAATTTCAATTTAGCAAAAAATTATGCACACCCGCCTTGGAACCCGGACCCCGTCAGCACCAATGGCCCTACATGGCTCTGAGCCATTTGACTCCACATTAGAGAGGGTTTGAAGGGGTCTGTTCAACCTTGCGCGCTGAACACCGCATACCGACAAGGTGGGCCATCAATCCATCAATTCCCTGACCAAATGCCCACCTATCAGCCAGTCAACCCGCGAGATCGGTGAGGACCAACCCGATAGGGTTTCTCTCGTCCGTCCCTCGAGCAAAAACACCGACAACTCCACCGTCGTAACCTACCCACTCTTCGTCGGTTCCCATCGACCGACCCACCAATCAGCCGCCGGTAGCCGCACATGACTCGCCACCCACATATCGTCTCCCTGCTCCGTATCTGACGCTGGTCTACCATAGGCATAACATATCGTCTGCGAGATTGCCACATTAATTCCATCTTAGGTTTTGGACAGTGCCTCCAATATTCTCTCCAGCTGATTTTATCAGAGTTGTGATGGTTGTTCTTCATCGTTCCTCTACAATTTTTCTTTTATCTAACAGGGTATCTTGGCGTGCCTTCCTTCCTACTTCTTTCCTTCTTTCGCACTTATGCTCATATGCTCTACAAACGTTTTATGCAGCGGTTTCTACTTCTTTCTGAGTGCTTTTCTTGTCGCTCACCTCTGCCGTAGGAACTGTAGTTACGTGTTCCACAAATCTCAATAAACCTATGTTCTGTCCCTTTGGTTTTTCGTCTGAACACTGTCTGTTCTTCTTCTCTTAAATTTTTTGTCTTTCCTTCTTCACAATTTTTTTTTTCTGAATTCAGCTTTCACTGACTTTTTTCCTCCTCCCATTCCTTCCCTTTGATTTCTCATATTTTCGACCCTTCTCTAGAAAGATTTGATACTCCCACTCAGCCGGGTTGAAGCCGCGGTAGCGCTAAGCTCGAGTTCAGAAAAGAAATAGTGAAGAAGGGACGACAAAAAATTCAAGAGAAGCAGAACAGACAGTGTTCAGACGAAAAACCAAAGGGACAGAACATAGATTTATTGAGATTTGTGGAACACGTAACTACAGTTCCTACGGCAGAGGTGAGCGACAAGAAAAGCACTCAGAAAGAAGTAGAAACCGCTGCATAAAACGTTTGTAGAGCATATGAGCATAAGTGCGAAAGAAGGAAAGAAGTAGGAAGGAAGGCACGCCAAGATACCCTGTTAGATAAAAGAAAAATTGTAGAGGAACGATGAAGAACAACCATCACAACTCTGATAAAATCAGTTGGAGAGAATATTGGAGGCACTGTCCAAAACCTAAAATGGAATTAATGTGGCAATCTCGCAGACGATATGTTATGCCTATGGTAGACCAGCGTCAGATACGGAGCAGGGAGACGAGATGTGGGTGGCGAGTCATGTGCGGCTACCGGCGGCTGATTGGTGGGTCGGTCGATGGGAACCGACGAAGAGTGGGTAGGTTACGACGGTGGAGTTGTCGGTTTTTTTGCTCTAGGGACGGACGAGAGAAACCCTATCGGGTTGGTCCTCACCGATCTCGCGGGTTGACAGGATGATAGGTGAGCATTTGGTCAGGGAATTGATGGGTTCGCAGGTCTACCTTGTCAGCATGCGAGGTTCAGGACGCAAGGTTTATCAGTCCCCTTCAAACTCTATATGATGTGGGGTCAAATGGCTCAGAACGATGTAGGGGCATTGGTACTCACGTGGTCGGGGCTCAGAACCGGGTATGCACAAATTTTTGCCAAATTGCAATTTTTTGCCGATTTTCAGCGATTTCTCTTCTGAGACCGATTTTTCTCCATTTTCGCGTCCCATCGAGGGCTTCCCTGGCTTATCGATCGAGCAAATCCATCGATCCGTCTGGCCGATATCGACCACCCAATCGATCGAAGACAAAATTCACGCCGCATCGCGGCAAACCCCCAGCCAAAAGTTGGCCCGAGGCCGCACCGTCCAGTGGCGGCACGGTAAAATTACTCCAGCCATCACCCGCTCCAAGCATGGAGGAGGACACGGCGGCAGCCGCCGTTTCCGGCAACTGCACCGCCATGTCGGCGCCTCCAAAAGGGCCCGCAAGAGTTAAACAACCCTCGCTGGGCGTAAAAATTTGCCCAACGATGGGGCTCCCTCCACCGCACGACGTCGTCGACGACGACATCTCGTCCCGAAGGACAACGCACTTGTACGCCGAGCGCTATGCGGTTGTCTGCGCGGATGCGGCCACTGCATCGTCATCCAATGACGATGGCCGGGCCCGCACCCGAGCCGATACCGCCAGCGCCCCCTATGCCACCGAACCCTATCGCGAGTGAATCGTATTCCAGTCGAGTTGGGTGCGGCAAATCTTTAGAGAAGAGACGGCAGTCTGATAAGTGATAAAGGTGATTGGCAAAAATGGTTGTCGTGCGAGCGTTGATCTAGCCACCTCTTTACCATGGGCTGCCCCCATTACCTGAGCACCATTTTTCAACGTGCCCACTGAATTGTCAAGAGCTTTCAAATGGCAAAGATTTGGCTGTAAGCCACAGTAAAGTGTTTCGCGACTTCAATGTTGAAAGATCTAGACTAGGCTAAGAGATTTCTAACAGGGTGGTATAGAGGGGTACATCTCCCACCTGTTTCGCGTATCTGAATGCCAGCTTACCTAGCTTTTTTGAATTTTTTGACGGGTGCCAACTTTTGTATGGGTCTGCGGCATTTTTGCACCGACCGTACCACTTGCCTTTGAGCATTGCATAACGGCGTTTTTGCTTTTCGTCTACACATTTTGGGTGGGCACACTCATAGTACCGGCATCAGGATGGCGTCGTAAACGCTGGCTGGCAGTAGATATCCTCTCGATGGCTGGTGCGAGTCTACAATAGACGGATAAGAGGGAGGATTTTGGAGTGAAGGTTTCATTATGACTTTCATTTTGCAGTAGAGAGGTGAAGTTTACTTTTTCTGAGAAGGTATTCAAACATGAAAAAAGAAAGTCCTTTTCCTAAATAGACAAAAATGACTTGTGATTGCATATTCAGCAATAAATGCGTTGCCGTTTGTCACCTTCTGAGTGTCTCTCACATGAGCGTACTATTGGTAGGCGTCATTACGCCGACATCGGCGTCGGCGTCGCAGTATGAATACACCGGGTGGTTAACTTGCCCTCACCTCTGATGCATAAGGGATGAATTATGCGATCGATTAGTGTCTTTTCCTGTTCTCTTCATACTCGTTTGCCTATAGACATCCTTCTTTTTCATGCTTCATCTGGAGAATGCGCCATGAACATCACTCCATGGATCGTCTTCTTTGCAATGATTGAAACACAAAAATAACACGTTTTATAATATTTATTTTTCAACCATAATATAACTTTGCAAATCGATATATAACATTGTTGAGTCACAGGAGACGGCATCACGTGAATTGGGGGGAGGGAGGATGAATAGAGAAAAAGAAGGAAAAGCTGGGGAAAATGAGAATGAGGACGAGATTGAGGAGGAGGACATATTTGAAGCAAACGAGACAATCTTTCCTGAGACGATATGCCGCGCATCCGTGTGGTATGTATGTGTATCATATGATATATCTATGATACACATACACATCTATATATAGATAAAAATCTGTTTTCAAAAAAAAAAACACTTCTGCAGAGAGACACCGAACATTTTGTCAAGTTAGTAATCGACCCGTAATCGGAACTGATGGAGACATCGGTATGAAAAATGAAGAATGAAACACCTAAACAATTGAAACATTCGAAATAGGCGGGAGATCAGACAGGTATGGATTGATTGATCGATCGATTCGCTCGTTGTAGAGTCGCGCCGAGAAAGTATAGCCACGCGATTATCGCTAATAAGCGCGGTTAGACTCCATTGAACGAAACGATTGAATCACTTAAACGGTGCAGAACAATATAGAAATAACTGTCTATGCGAGAACACCCTTACTCAATTCGCTCGCTAAATTTTTTTCGTTGAGTTTTGGCAGAATTCGCAATGGAGCAAGGGTCTGCGATGGGGCGCACTGGAGTTCTCGCAAAGATGTATGTTCTACATTTATATATGGTACATAAGTATATATATACGATGTTAATAATGACGATATGGAAGGCCAAACGTGACTGACGAAAGATACCATTCGGGGGCAGTATAAACCCTTGTGTCGTTAAACGCGATGATCACTGAACGAATGTTGGTGGCGATCAAAAGGTTACGACGTTTTGTTTTTCCATGGCACTACGATGATTGTTAGATTATTAAAAATGGATAATCTCTATTTGAAGGATCTCGACATGATAAGACTGTAGTTGTGGCGAGGAATAAGTCGAAGTGGCACATTGTGTTGGGCAAGGAACGCTGAGAAGTGAGCAGGTCCTGAAAAGAAAATCACATATGATGACTACTACCATGTGCTAAGTGACAGATGGGCGTATACGCCTTTAACTGGTGAAATCATTACATATGAAAAACATAGAGGCGGTGTGACAGCTATCACTTACGTGGTCCCAAGATCGGTTCCGGATCGGATACCCGGCAAGGCCAATCATTTACGCGATCGGTTCGGTCGGCTCCTTACCGTGAGAAGAATAAAGGAGTGAATTGTACGGCCACATCAGGCCATTGTATAGGCCATAAGCCACTTTCAAAACGTCACCACGATTCTAATTGGAAGTCGAATGCGGGGCTGATCCCAAAACAGGATTGACCAACGCTAAAAGCCTCCTTCTTTTCAAGGAAGATATCGAGGGCCTAGTAACGAATGCTGAGATGGGCTTCCAAAAATCGAAAAATCTAATCCAATTCAATAACAATTTATCACTGATCCGAATTGTCGAGGTGATTGTGTAAGGGACAAATAATGTGTGCGCTGCCCACGCCCTATATTAATAGTCTCATATATTTTAGGCCAAAAACTAATTATGCACAATATTACCTACAATAACAGACATTAAGGCGACAAATATGGCCAGTCAGTGACGCAGCCCCATCGCAGCCGTGCGCGTCTCATCCTGATGGAACCCGGGTAAGCTCTTGCTCGAGCTTCCTAATGAGTAGGCCAATTTTCCCGGGTAAAATAAGAGGAAACACATGAAAAATTTTTCGAAAAATTTTAAAAAAGCAATAATCAAGTGTCAAGCCAAGTCGACTCGACTAACTAGTTGAAAAAATGTAGCAAACTTACATCACAACAATGTATCCGCATCGTCTGAACTTCTACTGGCCGGCAACGACGGAGGTTCATGACTCGATAGTCGCGACACCTTCAAATACTGCAATAACGCATTAAAAACCATAGAAGTGTTAGTGCGAACGTGGACAGGACAGTTAGAAGAACAGCAAGGTCGATTCAGTGGTAATATAAGCGGCGATCAAACTTGTGCCCGATTTCGCACGATCGCGCGCATGCACGCTTCTAATCATTGGTAGGGGCCTCGTTACATCGAACTGTTATAATCATATTCCCTCGGCGACATACTCTTCAGGCACAACTCACGCAAGAGCGTAAACAGACAACAGGACAAACAAACGCGCCATCATGCGATTACTGTAAGTACATGTCCCAATAAATACATTAGTATGCAAGTCGGACCAACTTTATAGTGGCTTTTTAAGCCACTCTTTCGGGGTTGGGGAAAGCGAAACAGCACACACTTAAGGCTTATGTTGTTCACTTGTTTCATCTATTTACTTGTTTGACAACAATCTAAATATACTTGGAAAATACTCCTTTAATCAAGGAGAACTAGGCGGAAGGCAAATGGAGTGCTTGGTTTAGCCCTGTTCAGCATGAGATTCATTCAAGAAAGTGAGAAAAGTTCATGATTGGAGCTGATCGAAGGCAGTAAAAATGAATAATTTCGACCGACGAAAAGTTGTGTTACCGGACTATCGATTGAATCTATTGGTTATTGACAAACAGGAATTAGTTCCAAGGAAATTACGTAGGGTTCCGTTCAACTTTCAAGGCAATTTCATAATAGAAAAGGAGGTTAGCTACATAGAAGGGAAAAAATGTGCAGTGAGAAAAACAACATAAACAAAAACAAAAGTTGCAATCAACAACACTTACGCGCATCTCATCACCTCCATTTGGCAGCCGAACAATCTCACCTGGACTGATCGACACTACCCGTCGCGGACGTACTGAATCAACTGATTCTGAAAAACGAATAGTTACTGCTGATCATATAAAAAGAGAGTGGTAAAATTCTAACCAAAAATAACTTTTATAGATGATAAGTGCTACGGTAATTCCTACAAATGAACCGATTCTTTCTACTGCAACCTTTGCGATCCCAACTAATTTGCATTAATAACCTCAAAAGTAACATGAACGAAACGGACGATTTTTTCACCCTTTCAAAAACTTTTTTTAGATCCAATATCACCCTTGATCCCATCGTCTGCCCACCTTTTTACTTTTCATATTTGAAAGTAGTCATGCTAAATAGTTCAATTCTCATGGGTTACCCTAGAACGGGTTCTGGGCACAAGTTCAGTGGGAGTACAATAACTCCACTGAAACAGTTTTTTCTCGACTTTGTCAGACATTTCGAACACATTTTGATGACCCACGAGTATAATTACTAGTGAATTACCATCTGAGGACGAGGGTGCTTTCCCGTGCTCCTTCATCAATCGAATCAGTAATTCAAAATCTGTGTTCATCTTGTTTTGCATCCGCTCCAATTGGCTAAAATTTGAGGTATCATATTAATGGTAAAACTGTAACTGTAATCAGCAATAAAATTATAACTGAAGATTTGAAGAATGGTAAGTTATCCTTAAGAATCTACTACAATTTTGGTACACTTTCAACTTTTTTATCAGTTAATTAAACATCAGGTTCTAGCCCTACTGTGAAATGAATTCCTCAATCTTATCCCTAAGCAGCATTCTATGACAGCTGCTGTAATTTGGGAGGTTGTACTGTCAAGCTCGAGGGATGTAAAACTACGCTGTCAAAATTTCCATGTTTTGGGCTCATCTGATCTAACTATGCAGTCAAGCCTAAAACATCGCCGTGACATACATCATCTACTGACAATGAGATTCGACAAGGCAACAGGCCCCAGGATGAGAAGTTGGGCAAGAACTCGGGTGGGTGGCATGGGGTGATGATCGGACAAAAGTGAGTCCACTTACTTCTCAATAGTATTCAATCGCCGGGTTAGTTGTACGATTCTCTGATCCTCCGTCGTTTCCCGCTCGTCATACCCTCGAAATTGCCCAGCACCTAAAAGTCGATAATCGATTTTGTGACACGGCAACTGAATAGATTGCTATGGTGCTTAATACTGACTAGTAAACAGAAACGGTGGCTTTGTAGCTTTCCTAAAATGTGTTCCTACAAGCTGAAACAAAGAAACAGAGACATTGCTGCCAACACGAAATAGCTACACGAAAGGAGGAGACGCAGAGACACGAATCCTCTGCGTCTCTATCCTTAATTGGCTTTTCGTGCCCATTTTGGAACGTTTATAGTTGTCGAGGAAAACTCGATTAGAGCATTCAAAACCAAAATCTCATTTACATGCGGGTTTAATTCATGCAGCAAAACCAGGAACCGATTCAAAAGTTAGTGTTAGACTTCAAATGTTACGGTAAGGTTCCATGACTCGAATTAGAAATCAGAAGGGGTTTTAGTGACTTCTAGTTATTTAACACACCATTTCCGTTGGAGTCGTGATGTACGGTAGGCGATACGGTTACGGTGTTGCCGCGCGAGAACGCGCGAATATCCTCGAACACAGCGTCGTCATCGTTGTCATGCTGTGCGCGTCGCAATAATGGTGTCGCTTCGGCGCGAACATGCGGTGGCGAATATCGCGACGAGCCTGCGGTGAGAAATGGACGAGTTGTCGGTTAATCACACGATTAAACATAAACACACGTACACACATACATAGCCATATCCAAAACCATGTAATGAATTTATGGACCATGTAATGCGTACACAACGCATTGGCGGACGCAAATGTTTAATCGGTGGACGGAACTTTTCTACGATTCTCATGGATCCCGCGGACAATCCAACCCCTTGGGACATACCGCCCGTGGGAACTCCAGTTTCAGGGTTGCGCTGCATCGCATGATCAGATTATGCAAGTCACGTGTAGCTGCTCGATTGAGGGACTTTAACTCCTTGACGACAATGGCACCCAGCGGTGCCCCGCTATGACTAGCGCATAGGACATTGGCACCCAATTTTGAGTGCCACCATACTTTCTTGTTTCCTACCAATTGCTAAATTCAGTGAGCCATTGAAACAACTCTCCTGGGACAGTGTCAACCACCAGTGGGTGCCAGTCGCGCGCGCGAAAAGAGGGGAGTGGTCCCGTGGGCGCGTCACATCGAAACCCGCATCGTCGTCAAAGGGTTAAACAGGGGTTTCTTTGAATCGGAGTCAATCCCCCACACTCGTCAGGCTTCTGGTGATGCTGCGGCACTTCATATGCCTATGCCTGTGTTCTTCGCAAAAATTGAAGTGAAGGGTTTATCGCCTTTGCTTCACAATCTCCTTCTCCGGTTCTGAATTACACCCCAGACTATCTTCAGCGTTTCACTAGACCAGTGCAGGATACCACCCAATCACTAACACACCCTCCCGGTCCTAAAACGCGGATGCCATGACATGTCTGCTAGCAATACAGTAACCATTGAACGGTGCACTAACAGCTGGACCGTGAAGAAAATGGGGAAAGTGACTCCGGGTGTGTGCCCAGCCCTCTATAACTCGGGATGGTAAAAGAGGAATGTTGAGCAAGTGCGTTCGCACTGCCTACAACAACGCTCCCTGAAGGTTATAGTGACGAAGCGGTATGAGAGGGCCATTTCAAACCAGGAAAGCTTGTTATAGAACTGTCACTTTGAGATTACCAAAGGATCCAGGTTACTTAGTGATTTAGGACTGAAACAAATCGAAACTCAAAGTTGCAAAGCTGTGCAACTCAGCCAGCCTTAGTGATTCCCAAAAGACGAGTGCCGTTCATACTCCTTTCCGTCTTCTGGACTAGCGGCACTCGAGTTTCAGGAATCAACGTGGAGCCAAAACTTAGTGAAAGCGTACACACTCACTCATTCAAGATTAAATGCATTCTGGGAAGGGTTAATCAATTACCTCGTGACCCACCAGATTGTCGTCGATCCATTGGATTCGAATCGGTTCGGGAGACTGAGTCTGTGCCACTACGCCGTTGTCGATCAGCTGAGTCTGCAAAACATTACTGTAGGCATACTGTAGTTCAGTGGTCACAAAGCTAAATAGAAGGGAAGAAGTTGAAAAAGAACTAAAACCCTACAAAAAAGGTTAATACAAGTAGTTAGAAGTTGTTTTGGTGAAATGAGTACGAGTAAGGTTGACTCACATGGGAACAGTAGCACTAAGAAAGATAGTTATCTACCAAAACGTAAACAAACAAATAGAAGGACACCATAAACATAAACAAAAGGTGAAAGCAATAGGAAAGACAAGCCCACGACGAACCATCTACGGGCGTACCGTATCGATCTTTGTTCAATGACGATGACATCCGCAAAAGTTTATGACGATCAAAACGTTTTCGTGTCGATTGTGATTCATCTCGAAGATTGTAGGTAATGATGAGATTTTTACAAAAATTTTCCGCAAATTCTGGATACATGTCGAGCACGTCCAACAGATCGTCCCTAAACATTTGATTGATTGATCAGCTGATGTTCGTTTATCCATCATTTATTGATTACCATAACAGAGCGAATTCTGTTCTTTAATAATGGGTAATAGATACGTTTGATGTCCTTAGAGTGGATGGAAGTCTTTATTTCGAGCAGAGCTACACAAAAAACAACAAAAAATAGGTAGGGTACTCAGGACCCATGGGATCTTTTCACCTCTCACATTTCACAACCCCGTTTAGGATCCCCCAACAAGAGGTTCTTCATTGAACTGCCAAACCGGCTTTCCTTAGCTTTCCAGTCAGAGCTCAGTTCAGGGAACTTATCGACAACCCAGAATTTAGATACAGGTGTAGAAGTAAGTATATAATTAACATATAACGGTCGTATAACTATTTCATGACTGTACATAAATATACCTTTATATAGAATCCAAAGAGGGTGTAGTTGCAAGTGGGGAACTATCTCACACGCATGTTCACAGGTTCGAATCCCGAGGCGACATCTGCCCAGACCAACCAAGCCTTCTATCCCTCCGGGGTTGGCTAACTGGTACCAGAACCGTCTGGGAGGAGTACTGACTTGTACATAGGCTGGCTACCGCAAGTCATTGTATGGGCCACATGTGCATTCACATGCACAAGCCACTACGATTTTGAATGGGAGTCGAATGTGTGGGCGCACCCTTCAGACGGGATGGATTAACGCTCCAAAACTTTGTCCAAGCCAAGAAAAGTCGCCCAGCGCTATTGTATTAGATAAGGCTTTGTCCCATCTAACGGTTATTATGATAACAGCACCGCTAGCAGGGGAGATTAAAGAAATCGTTTGAGGATGAAAAAAGCGTTTTGGTTATTTATCAAATGAGGAGAAACATCAACAACCAATTACAACTCAAAGAAAACAATAGATACCTGAGAATCTTGTGCAGATCACAGTACGTCAATGCTCGGACATTACATGATGACTTTCCTACATCTTCGTACAAAAGCGGATTCTCACCAAATATGTCGTCCTTTCCTGAGATTGGCCCACTATACCAATTATACTGGTTGCAATAATTATGAGCCGATATAAATTCAATTAAATTAGACTTAGGACTTTTCTAGACACTACTGTATCCAGAAAATGACTAAAAACCTTTCATTTTTAGTTGCCGAACGGAATGAGCAGTACAATCATCAAACCCAAACCTCGATGAGGTGACTAAGTGGCTCCCGATATCCTTCACAGGTCTCAGAAATTCGCAATGGAATGCCCCATAACTCACCGAGAATACCCATGACGGTGTTGTCGTCATTTAGGATCTCCACACTACCTCTAGCTATAAAATGCAATCCGGTGAGTATATCACCACGATGTACCAGCGTGTCACCAGGTGGAGCATGAGTTGTTCGAAATCTGTAATAAAGAAAAACATTTTCTTCAAAGCAGCCATTCAAGTTTACTAAAGTGGGCCAGCTGGGTTGGCTCAAAATCGAAGCAGGTCCAGGAGGTGGTAAAAAAAGGTTTAAGTCCTTTCCTATGGACGGAATGGTACTGGTTAGAAAAATGAAATGATGAAGGGTAGGGGGGGGATACGGGATTTTTGGCGCATTTAGTTTCCCAAATGGTCTACCATCAGAATAAAAAGCGTTTTGGGTCTCAATTAATGAATTTCAGAGAACGGAGGCTAAAAATCATGGGAGGTACCTGGACGGATGGACACTTGGAATAGAATCGAGCTCCCAAAGACAAAGATGGCGTGAGTGTACTTGACTTAATGCACCACATCGGGAAGGAGCGACCCTGGTCCACAAATGATAAGGGTCAAGATGGTCCGAAGCTAGCCCTCTTTGGCCCTAATGCTTGAAGCCTCCAATATAAAGGCAAAACCCTAGCGACCTTCGCAAAAAAGTTAGTAAGTAAAAGAAGTCACGACTCACCGCATACTTAACGCTCGTAAACATCCAGGTGATGAACCAGCAAACGCAGGACAACTATTCAAAAGATTCCGATTCAGATGTAAACAAATATCCGCTTGTAAACAGTCCGGGAAACCTTTCAACACCTTAATGCCAACTATACGTATTGATCGACACTTATTTACAACTTTATAAGACATGTAGCAAGTAATTGCCACTGATGAAGGAACCCGATCTAAACTTACCAGGTTCATGTCTATGCCGTTGGTATATGACCAGGCATGCTGAAAGTATTCCTCAAGCCGCTGCCGTAACGGATTCGGAATTTGATGGAAACGGATGAATTCACGCAATCGTGACATTTCCGTATGATAGCTAAAAACTTAGTAGTTAGTTAGATTATATTAAATATTGTTCTGCTTTTTAAAAAAATGAAAAAATGAAATAAAAGTAAGTAATAAATAGATAATAAATGCAACAATATTTTTCATCCACCAATAGTGAAATCAAATCCCGGAAATATTCTTCCTAGTTCTCAAAATTCATTTAAAAAATAATATTGGACAGTAAAGTGGGGGTTACCGTGCTGTTCCGCTGTATAATCGTTGTATGATGGCAGATACATTACCGAATACAGAGGCATACATTAAAGCTGAAATGTCGGGTATACACCGGGTTACTGTACAAGTAATCGATAATTGATCAATAGAGTGAATAAAGAACTCACATCCTAGAATCATCATTATAATAGTGAATATCTTTTCGGAATCCGTCGTAGCAGAGACGTTGCCGAAGCCTTCAAAATTAACTACTGAGAACATACTTACCTAATCAATTGGAAAACCGCTTTTTTCCAGCTTAAAATGTGATTTACTTCCAGGTTTTTCAGTTTGGAAAAAAATGCCAAAAAAAAAACTCGAAAGTAGCAGGACCTCAGAAAATTTTCCGGGATTTACACTTTCCCAATTATTCGAAGTTTTTTTCTAGTCTGGATTATATTATCCTCATTCGAAAAATTCCCAAAAAAGGTGACCATGTCTTGTTGAGATTTGCTCTTCGGAAAACCTCGAGTTGTATCGGAAATTTGAAATCCGAGAAATTGAGTTCAAAGGTTAAAAAACCACAAAAAAAAAAACAAAAAAGAAGAGCAGTAGAAACGTGAGCCTATCTGCAAAAATTCATACAATGCCTTTCAATTTTTTTCTGAGTTACTCAAAGTTTTTTTAACTCGGATTATCTCCACTTCGAAATTCTGCTAAAGAAGCTGCTCAACTCTACTTTCTAGTTTTCGAACTGTATCGGAAGTCGGGATAATGAAAGATTTTTGCAGAAGTTCAAAAATCGTCGTTAAAAAAATGTCAGAAACTTCTACAAACCTATGGAAGTAATCGTCGACAATGTAAAATATAATGACGTCACATATCGACTCTTTAACGACGGTCCACCCGTTGGTACCGTGCCGTTTGTCGACAAATATGGCTCGTTCAGATGTCGTGCTGAAAAAAGAAGGGTAAACGACCTTTAGGTTTTTTTTTATGAAGTCTTTTGTATTATAAAGCTAACTAACTGAAAAAAGATCTCTCGTAAAGAATATAAAGGGAATTGGCTTCGAGTTGATGCTTTGTTAGAAGCCATAAAAATTTTAGGGCAAGCGGGGTCTGTCTCGGTAGTGTAAGCGATTAAGAGCACGGTGACCGGAAAGCACAAGAACGGGTTCGAGTTCCATCGGAGGCAGGAGTTCCACCCATAACTCGTGATTCTCGTGAGACTACTAAAATCGAACCGGGCCACTTGGGTATAGATTGCCGTATAATTGAGCATGGGATCTCTCTTGGGATCTCAAAAGCCAAAATCTGGATGGGGAAAAAATCAGATTTCGCATATTACATGGTAAACCATGTGGCATGGGCTATAAGTCAAATAGCAAAGGCTTTACCCCTTAAAGCTGAGTCACTCATGATTCTTCCCTCAACAGATTCTTAATCGAGCCTTGCCCTCTTTCGAAAACAATGGGAATTGAAAAGTCGGCCGCACTTTGGATGGGATTCATTAGTGTGTCAGTCACGACCATGAATTGCTAGAGTAATGAAGTTCCCAGACTTTTCAAATTTGATGGGATCACGTGCTGTCATACAAAAAATCCTTCCAAAAACCCCGGAACCATCGTTATAAATAGCAGCATGATGCAAATGAGGCAACACTGCACAATGTCGATGTGCAGCTTGGCCTCATTAGCTTAATTTAAATAGGGACTCTGATGTCATCCTTCAATACACATGGGGCAGTAATCTCGCTAAAAATAGTTGCAAAGAATTTCTTGCAAAAGGGCACATGACATTTTCACCTAAAAGGGCAAATTATCAGAAGAAGAAAGAATTGAAGGAAATGAAAAGCCAGAAAAGCCGCCGATTACTTTGCCTTCCATTTCCTTCGCTATGACTGCGGCTCTGATATATGTCTCAGAAACTTGAACTCTACGAAAACAGGACGGACATGCAATCAGTCCCATCCAGCGGGCTGTAGAAAGGGCGGGGCTCCCGATTTCCCAACACACGCAAGCGCAAAAGGGAATTTGGAGGTGCGAGCTCCGTCCACGAAGGAAAATCAGGGACCTGATGACTACGTCAAGGAATCAAAGATCAGGTAGGCCGGAAACATTATGCGATATTGTGATGCCCGTTGGACCAGGGCGGTTACTGGATGGATTCCTGGGGACTCTAGACGAACGCCAGAACGGCCGTCGCTTCAATGGTCAGACTTCCCCACGAAAACTCTGAACGAAAGGAATGCCATGCCCCGTGTCCCTGGGGCAAGGACCATTCACTGGACCACTCTGGTTCGCGACAGGGACGAATGGAAACATTATTCAACCTTCGCTTGGGAAATTTATGACCGACAGAGCATTAGTGGAACAGATGATTACTGCGACCGAATTTCATCGTCTATCAACTCCAAAAACTCGTCCATTGACATAAAAACTCGTCCATAAACTTACATAATTGATGTAACCACGTAATTTCGCGCTTATGTGGTAATTCGGCACTTCCAATCGCATACCATATACATGCTAACCAGTGAGCGATAAGGGCGAACGTTGCCATTAAAAGTAACAACACGGCAGCGCCATACTCGGAATACCTGGATAATAAGATGAAGTCAACATTTCGAAAAAATAATCAATATTTTCAACAAAATCAATTTTTAGGTACTATTCCACCATTACAACCCCAAAAACTCAAAATTTTAATTATCGATGAAACTTCGCCTAAAGGGGTAATCCGACGCCCTGATAACGAATATGACCTTCACTTTTGGCGCTGGCGCCATTTGGCGCCAATTGGCGTCAATTTGGCGACAAGGGTGTTTTCACCAAATTTGCTGAAAACTTGCATTTAGGGGTTATTTGAGGTCCTGATAACGAATATAACATCCATTTTACGCGCTAAGGCTACTTGGCGCGACGACAGGTTGTGGGGGAGACGATGTGGCTCAATAAAAGGTTATTCGTTGTTTGAGGACACAGAAATGGATGTTATATTCGTTATAAGGTCCTCAAATAACCCCTAAACGCAAGTTTTCAGCAAATTTGGTGAAAACACCCTTGGCGCCAAATTGGCGCCAAATGGCGCCAGCGCCAAAAATGGAGGTCATATTCGTTATCAGGGCATCGGATTACCCCTATAGGCGAAATTTCATTGAAAATTAAAATTTTGAGTTTTTGGGGTTGTAATAGTGGAATAGTACCAATTTTTATTTAGAAGATAGTATTGGAAATTGAGAACAGCTCTAATCAATATCGCTTGATATCTCACATGGACCGAATGTTGAAAGCAATAATGACGGTCAGAAAAAGTAGAAGGGAAAGTCTGTTCATTGAAAAATATAATGAATCGATAATAGGTGAATAACTGAACCAATACAACGGACTTACCTATCTAATTTCCTTGCTACCCGTACTAACCGTAACAATCGAGCAGTTTTCAGTAAGCCAATAAGCGTGGTGGTCTGTAAATGTATCAATGAAATTACAAGTACTGAAACAATAAAGTTAAGTTTTTATTAATTTTTTTGCAGTGCAAAAAAGCGAAAGTTGCATTTACACTTAGCAACGGCGTGCGACACAGCTGCCTACGATAAAGGCAGCATTGATTGAAAGGAGACGGAAAGATTTCAAAATGGGCTGCGCATGCCTCTAACATCCTGCGCTCTCTTCTAGTAGACGTTATTTCATTCGTGAGCAGCTGCTCTTTTCCGCCATCCGCTGAGTATGAACGTACATCATCATAATCTTACACATAATAAAATATGAAAACGCTTGGATTTTTATAGTTTCAGATTCGCATATTCAGAGCACGAAAAATGACAATTATTTCAATGGCTTTTGACAATGATACAAAATTTCCTTACTTCATCACTATTAGTATTCACTAATAACAGATCGAATGGCACGGCAGCTATCATATCTATGACGAACCATCCTTTGAAGTAGTGGATGGCAATTTTACCCGGGTGCGACACTACCTGAAAAAAAAGGCATCGTAGTCATGGTGGTAGTGGACATGACCGTTTTAGAAGAAATTGAAAAGAAAGTCTTGGTGCTCGGCGGCAACTGAATTCCTGAGATGGCCACGCCATGTATCCTACTGACCACTGGTTTTGAGAAACGCTCACGGTGGTAACATGTAGGTAAAAGGAATTCTTTTGCAAGAGGACGGCTTAAGCGAAACAACAATGGAGAGCAGCTGCAGTGCGAACTCTGGGAACAGAGTAGCCCTCCCAGGTTCCGCACCATACCCGTGCCACATAGTTCTTCGTTCAATGACGTTGTAGAATCGCCCCAGACCTCTAGACAGACCTTCGAATGTTCAGGCCGTCATTGCTACTGTGCTGGGGTGGCCTAAATTTACCGTATTCCAACTTACTTCATCATTCTCATTGACGTATGTAGTGCGAAAGTTAATAATAATGTCCACTATAAACATAATATCCACTATCAAATCCACGATTTCCAAGGGCTCCGAAAATCGAGCCTTACGTGAGGTATCTTGGAGCTGAAATCGATCATGCACGTAGTGAAAGCTAGCTATATTAAGGATAAATAGAAAAAAAAGTACTAACTATATAACTAGTAGAAATAATAAACACAAAAAATTACAAACTTCTCTGAGAAGAAAGGCAGCAACGTACGGTGTGAATACTGCCGTATATATAACGAGCAGCAATATAATCCAGTCCCAGACCGCTTTGAATGGACTGAAAACATTAGGATTGAAGTGGAAAAGACAACAACAATTGGGCAGAAACTATTTTGATACACAGCATAACTATTTATTGCGGGAAGCTTCCCGATCTGATCGCTCATTTGAGAGCTCCAACATAAAAATAGTTATCAGTAATCCAATTTACAAGTACATCAGCCCTATTTTCAGGGGTATTTTGGAGCCAGCCTGGCCTGGAGCTGTTTATGGGGATCGCTTGAATGGTTTTGAAAAAGAAACAAAATCACCCAACGTTAGATGAATTTTACTCGACGATTACGGTAGTGCCATGTTTCAAGGCTTATGAGATGAAAAACGATTTAACGACTTTTTTGGCTCGCCAATACTTGTAGACTTTTGAGTTTTTTTTATGTCCCTTGGTTTTATTTTTTCCTTCTCTCCTATGGATCCCTCTATAGTATTTTGATAAACACGTGAACAAATAAAACCCCTGATGAGGCGAGAAATGGGGTCGGTATTTATCGCGTTTATACTTAACGTCGATTTCTTACGATTGAGAGGGCAGTTACATTAGCATGACATCATGACGGTTATGGCAGGGACGAGGGTGTTAGCGAAATTAAGAGTACACTTTTACTCTTCAAAATCATTCCTATAGTGGCTTGAATATTTAGAAACCATGTCGGTGCCTTTTTTGTTGATTTATTGATTTTTTTAATTAAAAATATGCCAAATTAAATCTATAATTAGAAACAAATTCGTCGACTGAGAACAATTTTTGGAAAGACGTCAGCTTTTTATGTATTCCACCAGTCTAGCCGCATATGGAGAAAGCAAAGGAGCTTCTGCAAAACCTTCCAAAATACCCATCTGCAACTGCATTTTCACAAAAACCTGACGTCATTATCATGAAATACCGTATGCATAGAGAATTTTCTAGAGTCATCCTTCCTTTTTCCTATCCCTGCTCTTTAAAGCAAACATTTAAGAGTGTTTAATGTAATAAAAAAGCCTCATAGAACGACAGTCGTTATTGTCTGTCAGGGATTTCTGCTGAAACGAGTTCATTCAAAGCTCATATACGTGGACAATTTCCCAAAAAACTACCCATCAAACACGTCATCATCTTTAGCACGGCTGACGTCGATTGAATGACCAAAAAATCTCCCAAATGGGAGAAATAAATTCGTCGTCAGGAGACCACTTTTGCAGGCGGAACGTTATCTTCTCGTCTAGTTTACGTGGATCAAAGAAGACTATAGTGCTGACTTTCCAAAATATGGAAACTTGACAGTTAGTACTTGCATTTTCAACAAATAATTGCTAACTTAACGCCATAAAATTCACAAATAATCTCTAGTACGCATAAATTTTTTGCCACCATGACGGCATTGCGAGCCATTAGAGATTTGCAGAACCTAATTGAAACCTACAAATCGCATATTAAATTACATACTATATGCTCCATTTGTTACTGACGACTTGCAAAGCTGACTGGCTCTTTACCACTTCCATGAATTTTGGAACTCCCCCAACAATTACTTTTCCCTTCCTCACAAGCCCTATGAGAAGAACGAGAATCTTTTGTAAATTGTTTGTGCAAGCTAGGAAACATTCAGAAATGTTCATAATCTCTCAGAATCGCTACCAATAGATATGTAGAAGTTACGATTTCCCCTGTATACAGCAGGCAAATATCTGACAGACACCCCTCCTTTTTCAACGAATTCAGAGTTGGTGCTCAGAGCAATCCAAGAACCTTGACTAAAATATTTGGCTGAATAGATAGTCACTTTTAAAATCGAAAATGTAAAAGCAACAGTAGAGTCAAAGTGGAACAAGTAGAGCAAGGGAAAGTAACTGGAGAGTAACTAATGAAGCTGAATTTTTTAAGTCATTGTTTTGCTACTTTCCAAGATTGTAAGTCTCGAAGAAAATTTGGTGAAAAAATTGAGGTTTTTATGAGTTACCCAAAAAACTCTTTCGGTCGCTTTTGTTTTGTCTCTTGGCTTTTTAAATTTTAGACAATTTTGACAATCCTCATGCCATTCGAGCCTTCTTGCATACTCCAAATAGCTCAGTATCATATTTTATCCCCGGATATCGTTTTTTACACTAGTTTACCTATTCAACTTTCACATACATAAAAAAATCATTAGCTATGAGGCCGATGTACTAAAACGAAAGGTAAAGAAACTAATCGTCGAATAGAATAAAAATAGAGTGACAGCAGACATGGAAAAATGATGATTCGAAAATGTTTTGGGGAGTTTTCATTAAGCACATGTTGTTGTTTTGGTTTAGTTTTGTTGACAAACCCATAGAGGCGAATGAGAAGCGCGGTAAAATTTCAGTCAAGCCAATAAAGATGATTCCATTTCGTGGCCTCTTTGCAAAGGGAAGCGTAGAAAACAACTAGTAAAGTAATCAATTTTTTAGGAGGACATCATCGGAGTCAGCCAGTTGTTCAACTGACTTTAGCTTTTACAAAACAAAATTACTTCTCAGCAAACATAAGTTCGAAACTGCCAAAAGATCCCGGACACGCAAAGTTCACAGTAAAACAGGTTCTCCCCAGTCAGTTAGGACTAAGAAAATGTCCCAGGTGGAAGCAGGAAGCCCCGTAGCAGCTCACCTTTCTGGCACAGCTCGGACGGCAAGTCGCATAGCACGGCTACCGCCGGCGGCACCGTCACCACATCGACTCTGAGACAAGACGACGTTTTTTCCCTGTTCCCAGAGCCCACCAGTTCAATTAGGCACCAGTCAATCAACTTTATTGCATTAGTTCGTAGCTATGAGCACTTATTACTTGTCATTTTCTTAGTTTTCCAATGCACCCCAATTGATTTTCACTTCAAAGTTGCTCTCTCACTGCCTTCCCTCAGGTTGTCCATCCATTCAAGGGGAAATCCACTATTTCTCGATGCGAAAAAGCTACAAAAATCTGGAGCACTCCCAAAAATCATATCAGCCATTTTTCGAAATCATATCAGTCGATTCCAACGCCTGAACTCAAATTCTCCTGTTAGTTCGATTGATTAGCTAGTCAACCTTCCATTGACTAACCACCACACCCATTCCTCAAGAAGCTCGTCGAGAGCCTTATCCTTTAAGGGCACCAATTAAGAATGCCCAAGCGCGAGGCTATGCTGAGGGACTGAAAGTCGACGGCCTAAGTCTGGCACCAGTCGTATCAACTAAAAATGGTTGGCCCATGATAACGAGCCAGGGACGGACCAATCTCTAACGGAGACATCGCCCCTGACGAGATACGACAGTACGAGGACTTCCTTTGAAGTCTGCTAGTTCAGAGAATATGGAACTCAGCTTTCGGTCGAGTCAAGCCAGCGATCAGAAATCAAATTTCCGGAAGGAGCCGCAGTTTTCGTTTCTCGCGATAACCCTTTTTTACTGGATCGACGAGTTTGATGTGACGGTCTGGCTTCTGCCGTCATTTCGCATCTCTCGGAAGTTTTCCACTCGATTGGTAGGTCTGAGATATGGATTTGGCTAATGCTGGAGTTTATTCAAAGTCCGTTGAGGTAGCCCTACATCCGTTCTGGTATCTCGACGTCCTTGATGCCTCCCCCTCAGAGTCGGAGCGACTACCTAACTTAATCACCAGTGGCAGTAGAAAGGTATCATAACTCCATGATCCTTATTAAGGGACCTCCTACCTTCATTGATCCGGGAGTTGGGTTCCTAGCGATGCTCAGATCAAACACCATCAAACGTTCCTGATAACTCGATGGCATATTCCATGTGAGCCGTAAACCCCACGATTGATGATTAGGTAAAACAAATGGCGACTAGGATACCATCTCGGGGTTGAATCTGTCTTTTTCGTCCACTGCTGGATGCAAACAGCGACAGTGTTCCCTTGGAGGAGCCATCGAGTCACCCCTGCACAATAATACGAAATCGGATGATATCGATTGAAATTATTGGGTTTCGCACCAGAGATTTGATTTTTGACAGCACTGTTTAAATCTTATTATAAAAGCTAAAATCGTTTTAGTCGGCAGCTAGCTGCTGCTATCGATTGAGTTCTTTAATCTTCTCAGAGCCAAAAGCCAAAAGTGAATATTGGGCCACACCAGCAGGTGAGTATAGAAGTAGAAGTCAAAATTTTGCAGTGTTCAACCTATCGATCGATACCGATTATAAATGCTCTGAGCAACGGCATCTCATCTCATACGCTCATCAATGGGCGGTTCTGACATAAGTGGGCGTTCCAAACAAAATTCCAACCCTCATTGAGCTCTTTCCTGGCCGAATTTGGACGCGACGATGTCATATATAGCTTTTCCGGGATAAAGACATTTTCTTCAATAGCCTTCGAACACTTTTGATGGTTTGATGGACACTAGGTCTCTATGAAAAATACCATTGCCTGCGGTTGCTGGCTATGAAAAAATGAATTTAATGGGCATATTGAGAAGCGAAGTGTATGCTTTGGCTTGGCAGTTGAGCGATACTAGGGAAAGTAGCGCTGAGCGGAAATTCCAGGGTAAACTCCCGGGTCGTTCACTATTACACATACATACATGGTGACGCTTCAAAAACTACAAATGAATTATGAAGATTTCGACCCTATAGGTATTTTTTAGGTCCTCTTCCTCCTTCCTTCGAGTCCTTTTCCTTTTTTTCTAAATCAAAAAAGGCGATGAAAACTGGCGATGTTTCACAGCAGCTAGTCCTCGCAAGTCAGCTATTCTGTAAAGGAACCCAACCCCAAGTTAAGTCAGGAATCTCTACTTGGGAGAAGGATCGCGAGGTTTCTAGGAAGTTTTTCTGTTTTTTTTTTACTCCATGGTAAAGCTTTGGAAGCAGTGTTGAGCTTTCACTCATTATGAAAAATAAAAACATCAAGATTCAACTTACTTCAAATTCAACATTGAACACAAGTAATGGCTCATATTTGGAAAATTTAAAAATCGGAAGTGGTTTTTGAAGAAATGAGTCAGAGTCGACAAATGAAACAGTTTCCCTTAAACTTAAAATATCCTTTTTCAGATTAAAATAATTATTTTCGTGAAATGCCGGCTAAAAAAAGCAACTAATGCAAAGGCACCCATTTTGCCAAGAAACGGTGCTCTGACGACACCGTAAACGTCAAAGGCTTAGTAATCGGAAATTGGAAGACAGGGAGTAAAATAGCTTGGAGTGAGTTCTGTAAATTTGATAACACTAACTGATAGGATCAGAGTAAACTCTACCTGTAATGCACGATGGTGCAGTGGTGGATGCGCGTCGGCTGCAGTTTGTACTCTGGCAGCACATCGGCGCCCAGCGAGAGCACCTAGAAAACATAGATATTGATTTTCTCGCTAAGTTACAGTAATGGTAAACAAAGGGATATCAATATTGCACTCACCTCACGGATGGTCAAGTAGAATGCATTTTGATAAACTTCCAACAAAACCCCCCATGTATATCGGTAATTCAAATTTATTAAAAAATACTATAAATTTATATATTTTTTCTGAGAATCTTCCGATCGATATTACCTTGTATGACCCATTTTGCAATACAATCATAAGCTGTTTAGGTATAGCGGCCGACATTTGTGTTGTTTGTACAGCAACAGGTGCATGCTCGTCTTCGGGCTAGCAACAGCAGCTATGATTTGTGATTTTCGTATGAGAAATACGGTAACCACCGGTGACCGTAATCACACACGTCACTGCGTCGCGTAACGTGATTGGAATCCTGTAGATAGTGTTGAAGAAATATGGATGATGTGATATACGGATGGAGAAACGCAGACATATGAAACTATGTGAAGATGAAGAAAACATGGAAATCGATTGATTTTGAGCAGATTTTCCACGCTAAGTATAAACGCGAGCTGGTAACATCAAAGCAGCCAACAAATGAAGTCATAAGGAACTACAGGAGACCTCTCGTACTTGTGAATAGGGTCGTCATTTGATAGTTCATTTGCTAGAATGTTCAGTAACTCAATAACTTTGCAATTACATTGGGATTATAAAAGGGCAACTAATAAATGTGATTTTCAGGAAATTAAGAAAAAAAGTATTTAACAATTACCATTAAATTTATGGGGTCATTTTGTAGGACGACTAAACTTACACAGCTAGTAAATCTTTATGAGACAATCATTTTAATATATGTCCTATGACTCAAGATTCCTGGAAATCTGGGGGTAATATTTGAAGGGAAAGTGGGCGACAACGTCATTTCTCATACTTCGATTTACGTCCTTTCAATAATGACCATGAAAAAGTACGTTTTTCAAGTAATTTCCGCGGGAATGACTGAATATTTCATAAATCTTCTCTATGCGCTGTGGGATCACCCATGTCCCATCTCTAACAACATAATGGATTCAGTACAACAGCGATGATGACGCTAATTAGTGAGCTCATTCATTGTCTGCGGGTTGCTACGTACACATAAATAGAATCTGTTATTTCTATGCCAAAAATCGATCCAACTGACGTCGGACCAACCTGTCCCGGGGCTCCAATTACTAAAACCTTGAGCGATGAGATCCAGAATGATCAAAACCCTGCATTGACGGACTTTGGCAAATTTCTGAAGGACTTAAAACTATCTGTTCGATCGGCCCAAGTGGGCGACTACTGGGCTAAGCATGCTCCAGGAAAGCTTGGAAGCAGCAAAAAAAGAACTCACCTACTCTAAAGCTATTTTGACAACCTATTCCTTGCCAACCTTTTCAGGCTGCCACGCCCCTCCGTGTAGCTCCGCCCATTTCCTAAATGGTCCGCCCTACTAGATCCAATGCTCTTGTAACCCCCGGATGATTATTCCCGACCATTCTATCCCAATCCGGGGCTCCTTCTTAGTTGAGTAGGTTGATCAGTACTTATTTAATTATCTAGAACTAAATTTTTTTATACTCAGGCAGGAATACCTTTGCGTTTTCACGTATAAGGAATACGTGAAAACGCAAAGCTCATTGGGTTAAGACAACGGCTGGTAGTGCATATGTAAAATATCTAAGAAGAATCCCATTTCCGCAAGAATGGAGCCTATCTAGATTGCACTTTCAGGAGGGTTAAAATCGATAGCCCAGAAAATGACATTGATGCGATGCACGTGGCTTGAACTTTTCACAAGGTTAATATATGAACTTCATCAGGCCGACATTTCGATAAGAGCACCCTTTTTCAAAGACTGGGAGCATCAAAACAACCTGAAACTGACCGATCAAACTTCAACCTCAACGAAATGGTAAGGAAATGACAGCCAACGTCACGATGCCATAAAGAACTAACATTGGTTAAGTTCTTGCCACAAGTACAGGATATTAGTAGGGAAATGAGCTCGATTAAAAGAATTCTCATTGTGAGACATGTGTGAGAAGGGTGAAATTGAAAATCACAGCCAAGAATGCTTTGAAAATTGGTTCCTAAGTTGGAGATGGTGGGTTGCAAAAAGATTTTTTGGCCTACTGTAGCTACTTACGGATTACAAATGACAAAATAACGACCGCTTACTGAACTGAAACATTCGTGTTGGAGCAAAAATTCAGTAGTTTTACAAGAACTATCTTCTCTGACTTCTAGAAAATTTGTCTACGTCCCTTTGCTGTCCTCTAGGCCCCGTGAATCCCCACAGCAAGGAAAAATGATGATATAGTTGGAATTTGACGTTATGTAGAGAAGTGGAGGGAAAATGATGAATATTCAATCATTACTTTTGCCAAACTCCCACTTTATTTGAAATTTTCACTTTTGGTATGTGGTACTTCTGGCTATGGTCTTTCCCTTTTTAGCCACTCCGACACATTTGATGAGTAATCAATTGAGTATAAACAAATAAAATAAGTTATAATAAGAAATGCAGTTTACTTCGAATATGTTCGAATCATATTTTCGTGGTGTTAATCAAATAAAGGAATTAATGGATATGTAAACAGTAAATAAATAAATAAATAAATAAGTATTTGAAAACTTTGAAAGATTGATCAGCAGGATGGAATTTAGTAAGGAAAGCAGGACTAGATAAAATCTATATCCCCAATTCGAGTACGATAGTCGAGGGACCGGATTGGATTGGTTATCCACTTCCTATGGTAAAAATTTGTTTCTCCCAAACTGAAAACAGATCCTTTGAGGTATACAAAAGCCAACCTCAAAACGTGATCAAACAAAAAATATGGGAATAAATACGTTTAGACCACTTATGGGAGTCAATGTTAATGGGCGAGCACCCGGTACCTCATCTGGGACAAGTCCCTAAGGTTGAATAAGGAAAAACAATGCAATTAGAATCTGTGAGAACAGGATCCGTAGATAACAGACAATGTGAAACGCTGGAAAGCGTACCTACCCATTACGGGACAGAAATAGGCTATGAGTTGGGACGGGACCCTGCCCTAGTCAGAAAATCACAGAGAACATAAGCATAACCTCATCAGGAGGTAGGATGGTCGGGGTAGTTGAACGAGTTAAATCCCCACATTGGGTGAGGTATGCATCGAAGTGAATCAGACCGATGAGCTGACGGCGCCCATACTATCCCCTGACGCTATCGCGTATAGCTCGGCATGCATCGGATTCCTATACCCTGGCCTAGATGCTATTCTTAGAGAGTACTCCAGTTGTTGAACCCATCCCAGACGAATCCCGAGTGTTGCCTCTAGGTAACTCGAATGCAGTATTGACGATTTTGAAGACAAATTCTATGGACAATAGGGGGTGATTATGGGGCTTTGTGTCGATAAGGTACAGCATTGAAAAGCAGTGAATGAACACAAAATGCACCGCCCAACGTCACAGCTATGACGGGTCTTTTCAAGAGCCGCCGTTTAAACGGCCTCAATGTCGTCACAATGAAAATACCATCAAATAGACGTGTTGTTATCCATGCGCTGCTGGTAGCGGTGGATTATTGCACCTCGGCGCTAGCCAGCCAGCCAGACAGACAGACGGCCAACCAGCCAAGTGCCATCCGCGTTGGTCGGCGACCATTTACACAATCAGCAACACAGGAGTCGATGAAATTCAAGGAAACCGGAGATGAAATTGGGCAAGGAATAGAAAAATTGTGTGCAGCCCTGAGGTGACTTGAAAGTATCGGGCCGCTTCTTAGCCTATGCGCTGTGTCATCTGCTGATTCGTGAGATTTCTCAAGGGACAACGGCCGTCGAACCACAGCCAACCGCTAATTGAGGGAGTTTTTCATAGTGTCAAAGAAACACAGACTTCACAAAAAAGACGATGACGTAGAGAAGGGATTGGCAAACTACGAACGAGGAGGGCAGCCTTCTTTCAACACTACTCAGACGTCAGCTTTGTATTGACGGAGGCCGGGTCCAACCACCTTGTATGTATATCACCCACCCTTCACCGTAGGCCCTCAAGATTCAGCACCATGCGCTCTTGCCATGTCCTGACTTTACCCAGAGTTTCAGAAACATGAGAACTGTTGTATACGCTACTGGAAACTCATGAACTTCTATGTCCAAGGGGTGGGGTAAGTTCAGCTCTTTTTCCTAGTTTCCCCAGAAAAATTTCAAGTTCAGTTTCGGCGCCACTCTGCTCAGACTATCCTCTGAAAATCACCGGTTGGAAGCTCAGTTAAGTCAAATCACAAGAAAAATCTGACAGCTCGCATTAAAACATTGACTCAGCATTTAATAGAGAAGTGTCTGGTTGAAGACCCACCGAATCCGAATCACGACATCTGATCCATCATTCGCATGCTTATCGTCTATACTATCTCAGCCGAAAAACTACATTATGATGTCATGGGTGCAAGAAGATGTGAAATGAACGAACGGTAGCAGTACATACGCACTTTTGAGGGTCTGGGATCCGAAACTGTGAGGAAGATGGAGTAGAAGGCGAAGGGCAGCCTTCAGATGACGACATCATCGAAGATGATTCGAAGAAGTCCATCCTCCTTTATGACTACCCTCAGCATGCGCTCTTCACGCGTAGGGTTATCCAATGAAAAGTGAGCAACACGGAAAGTACGAACTCCTGGAAACGATTGGAAACGCCCGAGGGATCAATAGCTATGTTTTCCATTCAAAATAACGTTTGAAAAGACGAATTCAAAAATTATCGGAAAGATAAAAGCCTAATCTTCCCTAGAGTAAGAAACTTCATCTGAAGGAGTCGCGAAAGCCCAGATTGGATTTTTTCATTTCGTCTAAGCTTCAAATCCAAACCACATGACCGAGACAGATATTCTCGGGCTCGTTTGTCGATGAAGCCTAGCAACGAATATAGAAAAACGGTAATTCCGATGTAAACGACTTGGTTGTTATTCAAAGCTGCGCCTCGGGCTGGTTGGCTGGTTGGTTGGAGCTGGCTGACTGACTGCTATGAACGGCAGTTCGAGGTGTTTTATGCATGAAAACGATTGCGATAGGCGTTTGTCCGTTACTTCAAAAAGCAATCATACACACACACACACCCATAGTCAGCTTGCAAGAGGAGAATGCGATTATAAGAACTTCACAACGAGTACCTTCCCAGTACCCAATATGTTAAATGAATTCGATTAGACGACGGTTTCAATGAGATTATTCAATAGAGAGCCTGCGAAAATGAGCGTTTCTATAACGACCATGGTGAATTCGTTTATATATACAAACATCTATGAATCGAATTTTCCAGTCTAATGAAGTTGTTAGGTATCTCAGCCAAATGATTCAGTTCTCCCTTCACTTTCACACATCCTCACCCATTTAGTCCCTCATATTTACTAACACTTGCATATGAAATATACTCCAAAATTGGTCGTGCAGACGATCTCAGGAACAAGTTCTACCTCCCTAGAAGACGAAATTCAGCGTCGTTACTATGAAAAACGGATTCGAAAAGGCGTACAATGAGTTGGAAGTTAGGTTGAAACGCCCCTACCCTTCCCGGTTGTCAGAAACGCCCACTGTAAGGTACGATACTGTGGGCTGGGCTATGTTGCATACATGTAATGTGAAGCAACGTAGGATAATAAATAGTAACCAGCTGCGTTCCACAACAATGGGAGCAAGAGTAGTGTAGACACAATGTTACGCAACTGCACATTGTACGCAACAATGATGGGAAAACTCGTCCTAAACCCTCTTTCGCCAGAATATCCTTGCTTACTGCCATGAAGGAAATGACATAAGGTTAGCCTATTTTAAAAGGTTCATTGCGGTTTTTTGTTTTTTTCGATGTTTCGGCGCTCACATCAGTGACTCCATTCTTGAACTAAACAACCATAAATCATGTCAGCGCGAGTTGTGCCTTTCATCGCCCCTCAGTGGCTTTATGCAAAGATTTACTATGATAAAAGTCTCTTGAACGTGAAAACTCCTCCTAAAAACTAGAAAATCCCATTTATTAAAGAGCAGGAGTACCAAGAAGCACGCGAAACATATTTCATATTCAAAGGGTTCCTAACTGGATGAAAGTGAGTAAAGGTGTCTTCTGAAGCGTTATGTAGGAATTTAGGGCCGAGGGGGATATGGTAGGTAGGCGAAAAGTGCCGCTCCTATTCACGTATCCCAAGCCAGAACGTCGCTCAGATCCAAAAAGCCTCCCATCCCCACAAGACCGCCGCTTAGTACAATACCCCTCCGAAACTTATTACTAAACGTAAAAAAAGCGACAGTAATTAAAGCAGTTGCTGATCAGAAACCCAGTGCATAGTACAACCAATGGGGAAGGTTTTTTTCCTGTCCCTGAAGCCTCGGTAGCCAGTTTTCTTGACCGCAACCCATTATACCATAGAAATGGAAAATGGGACATTCAGAAATAGTAATAAAGAAGTTACTACCATAGCAGCAACCCATACTTTTATTTGGATAGCAGAAAAACGGTTGCACTCTAAGCGGTTTTCTTTTGCTCCGTCAAGGCGATATGGGGAAGGACGTAGTGTGCGGGAGAGCAATCCTATGGGATGAGGGGTGATTAAAAGCAATCCAGTAATCATAATCGTCTCCGATATACTACGCGGCGATCTCTGATCGAGAGGTACTTACGTTGAAGACGATGATATGCAATTAATTCGAAGCTACTAGTAGCAGAAAGCCTCCAACAAGGTAGGCCATGAAGAAAAAGGAAACTTCGATGAAAATGACTTAAAAAGGGAAGTTTCTGGGCGCCCAAACGGGACGCCCAAAAAGATACAGTGGGACGCGGTATCATGGTTAGCATTTCCACTATGCCTCTGGTATATCACGGTGAATCAATCCCAGCTCACGAAAATCGAGTCAACATTCCCATTTAGGTGTAGGAAACCTAATTCAGCAATTTATGCATTGGATATGATACAGGAACAATAGCTGACTGACAAAAGCTACTGTATAGAGGAAGAAACCGAGAAAACCCCAATCGATAGAGAGCATGGCGCACTCTAATACAATTGCCACCATGGAAGTATCAGTCCTTTACATGAATAACACTGATTTTATATAGAAAAATAACTGAATTCACTTTTTATCCATTTAAATCTGCACATAGTGAACGGTATTGAATCGTCTCATTAGGGGTATAGCCCAAGAAACAGCCCAGAAGCTATTTTCCTGAAAAACCATCTGACGCCTAATCTGGGAGCTCCGGGAACACTTCTACAGGCAATTGCCCATCAGTAAACAAGGTTAGTATAGACAACATCCAGCTGGATGGTGTGAAAGTTGGTCATGGCATTCAGAAGGAGAATGAAAGGACTGCAATAACAGGAAGTTAAGGTGCATGAATGCAGCATTTGAATGGTCCATCTGGGCTAGAATGTGTTTCCTAGTCGATTTGCATGAGAATAGCCTCTTTTATGAGTGTCGGCATTCAAGGGCTATGGGTAAAGAGAGGAGCAGAAGGAGGAGCAGGAAGGAGAAGAAGATAATGCGTGAAAAGTCGATGAGCTGTGTCGTCGAAGACATCGCGACCCTTCAATTAGACCACGCGAACCCTAGAATCGAGGCATCTTAACGATCCCATTATGTCATAGAGAGGGATTCTATTCAGTTCTAGAAAACGTACTAAGTATTAAGGAAAGTAAATAAAGTCAGTACTAAGAAGGCGTGTTTTCATAGGAAGTGGAAAATTTGGAAGGTGATTCTGTAACAAACGGAAATCGAAAATCGAAGGGCAGCGATGGCTCCGATAGATCGCCCATAGGTACAAGGGTAGGAGAGGATCAGCTGTTTCCAGTCGATTTCTTATTGGTATTTTTGAAGTCCCTACTGGTTTTTCGACCCTAAAAGCACAGTTCACGATAATTTTGAGGCGTTTAATTCTAGACGAATAATGGAAATGACGATAGTCCAGAACAATGCAAAAGGGGCAAAGAAAATGCGAAAATCGGCGTATTCAGAGCAATTTTAGGCTCTAAAAGTATTGAAATCAGGGGTTGGACGTAAATGTGACGACAAATGTTGCATGTGCGCCCCGGTGAGAATGGTGCAACCTCTACAATGTCGTGAGAACTCGTCCACCGCTAGGGCGTGTACACCGGTAAAGCTGGTATTGGGGTCCATATAACGCCCCATCTAGGCCGTTTTTCAACCCAACAGAATCCCTTGTACTACCCTTGGAGTTCGCTAATTCATCCAAAGGAGATATCTCGAACACCAGATCCGTTGTGAACTGTGCCTTCGATGCTTCTTACGTTGATTCCCTCGTTGATGGCGGCTGCATTTTAACGTAGTAGTAAACAAATAAATAAGTAAGGTAGCAATAACCGAATTGGAAGCACTAGTCTCAGAATTCAAGTTCGACCTCATCTATAAGCAGGGCGAAAGCTCAGTTTCCTCAAATAATTATTTTTGAGAGTTTCCTTCAGTTTTCCTTTCCTTTTTGGCTTTTCCATCTTTCGCTCTATCTTCAGCGCATTAGAACGCAATTTTTTTGTAAGAAATTGCTTGGAAAGAAAAACTAAATAAGTATATTAGTAAACAAACAAGTAAACAATCAAATAATTCGGTATGAACTGAAGTGGGAATATCCTTTCATCACTGAACTGAAATACAATTCTCAAAAATAATTATTTGGAAATACCCCAATTTTCATTACGGAAATTTGGATAGGGATTACGGTAGAGTTCTGGACGGTGTCCCGATTATGTTTTTGATAAAACCAAGAAGGCCCTTTCAGGAAGTTGGAATCATATGCAAAAGAAGAAGATGGATGTGGCTGGGGGAAGAGATAAATAGCGTAGCTACGTCACACACACTAGTATGGCCCTGGAACCAAATCCAGGGCGTTTCGAAGAGAAAATGGCAGCAATCGAGCCTCGAACCACAGCCAGAACAACCTCATAAAATATCTGGAAAGCATATAAGCTTTCCTTACGAGCCTAGAGTCTACCAGAGCAGCCAATCCAGGCCGAACGAGAAAATTCGATAAAACATCATTCCTACAAGTACACCTACATACGTTTAGTAGAGAGGCTACGACTAGATCGCCAGTTTACTTCATTTGAAGATACCCATGGGTGCTCTTGAAGTCAAGGGATATAGAAATCGAGCGACAATAACAACAGCAGCACGACAATCCTTTTATCGTCCTTCCTAGTAATTCTAGATTCCATAGCAAAATTGAAAAACAAAAACGGGGGAGCTCGGGATAAACATTCCCGGTGAACAGGAAGAGGTTGAGTGCCTCCTGCCTCATCGTTCAAAGAGGGTCTCCACTGAACTGCATATGTATTCCTGCTGACTAGTCGGCCGGTTCAGTTTGCAACGAACCCACTTGACGATGCCACAAAGCCAGCCGAAAACATACTCATTCGTCGCTTGGCAGACGAATTAAAACGACCAACGCCGCAATTGAAAAATACATCGTCAAACACTCGTTTGGCCCAGCCCAAACACGTGCACGAAGATGTTTTTCATTGGGGAGGGGGTATTTGTTTGTGTATACGGGGTGATAGTGGTGCCGATCGCCTACGACACGCGATGCCGTAACAAGATGAATGTTCCCATTACATCCCGCAGGCCCAACACCATTTGACTTCCGTTAGCCTTTTCGGTGCATACGGCCTACAGAGGTAACTACTGCTTTCAAGCCCTAGGTGGGCAATCTGCAGACGGACAGCCCAGTACGGCCTATGCTGCCCTCACTACTCTTTAATGACGAGCAAGTCTCCTATACTGAAAAAAGAACATCTTATCCATCAATATGTTATATTTTCTCATTTGACGGAGGAATGGGAATGAAATGATCTAGGAAGAACGCATCCCCATGCCGTGTCTCATTCCTAAACGACGAAAAAGTAGTAGGGACGCATAGTTTGGCGGACAGGCGTGCGTATGCGGAGCGTATCGACCACATCACACCTGTACGCGCCGCATACGCATGCCCGTGCGACACAGAGTGAGTCCGAAACTTCACTGCATGATTCGAAAATGCGCTGGAATGCTTTCGTGCTTCAAGTGGACGAAGGGGGTTAACTTAACACTCAACAGCTTTATATACCTCGGTGATTGCGATGAATAGGAACTTCCAAGTAATTGTTTTGACTCTACAAGTTGAATGTTGATGGCAACGTCTTTCAGGATTTTTACGGTCCATGGAATCGGATCATACGATGGACAAAGTCAAAAACTATCAATTAACGACAACGAACAAAAATATTGAACAGGTTTCGGAGTCGAGGTTGAGGTACCCATACCCATTTCAATTACTCAAAAGTAAGTTGCAAAACGGTTGCAATACAGTAACGCATCAGGGTTCAGTGCAGGGGGCCTTGGCATCCCAATGGACGCAGGTAGAGGTATCACTGCGAAATGTACAGCCTACCATAACAGGCCTAACGATGAGCGTCAACCCTTTAACACTTGTCCGAATACTCCCTGGCGACTCATACAGATCAAAGACATCCATAGTTTCCCGATCTTGTTCACCTCCCCACGCCTCCTTCTGAGCTCCCGTGAGCTTTCTACACCATTCTCATGGAAGCGAAAGGAATAACTCGTCTTAGTGGGGGAAAAGAGAAAGAAAACGGGTGAGGGAACAACATCAGGAAAAACTAGTTATCAAAGAGCAAATAAGCGAAAAAAGGATGCGTTCTGTCTTCGACTCGAACGAACCAAGGTTCTTCGTGGCTCGGATGTGGGAACTCGAAGGATCCAATGAAACCAACTGCCAAAAGCTATCTACCAAACCTACCACCACCTGACCTACTAGAAGAGGCTTCATGCGAAAGTTCGGAGTATGGTCCCATGTAAAAGCATGGCTTCTCCCATGCCTGCCATAAACCGCTTCCTCATGATTCCCTAGCGAGCAAATAACCTTCGGAATAGCTCTTCGACGCAATTGATCGAAAAACTCCGATGAGAAAATAAAAAGCCAGAATATACTGTGTCAAGCCATACCAATCAATCCTATGAAGTTCCAAAAAAACATCAAAGAAACCTTTGTTTAACCAATATGTTTAACTAACCGTGCTTCAGGGCCTGGTAGGCAAGAGCGCAGAACAAAATCGAACGTCTGCACTGCAATTATCGCCCCTGCGTTGTGTCCAACGACGAGGCTGGAGGGCGCTTCTCGTATTACAAAGATATCAACGTTTCAAGGGGTTTTTACTCACGACCAATAGCTAGGTAGGACGTACATGAATGTACTCGCACTAGAGGGGGGCCAGACATTTCCTACTGTTGCCCTATGACGAAGCTAAGTCAAAAGGCCAGTCAACAATGTACTTATGGGTAGGTTAAGCAGTGGGGGCGCTGGATCGAGCAGGGGCAGTGCTAAATGGGTGAAAGGACCGTTTACCCAGGGAATATGGGCACAAACTTAATGGCTGGTCAATGAGCAGGTGGAAAGCGTTGATTACTCATTTCATGGGATACGTAAGGAATGGCCGACGTCGATAAATTCTTTATGAGAAAAGTTATGAACGCTCGTAAATCGCTCGATTACGTAAGCTCTAAGAAAAGAGTTCAGGCTGGCATAACTGGCATGGGAACAAAGTCATCAAGAGCCGTCAGAGGGTCGAGGACGAGGGGTCCTCACTGAGTCCTGCACACAATCAGTCTGGGCTCCCAAAAATTCGAATATCCCTACCCCGCCGGTACAGCAATCGACCAGATCGAATCTGACTATCACTAAGACTGGAAGTTGTTCCTTTCGTTCGACTTCAGCCAAGGGCTCCTTTGAGCTCATTGAGCCCAAATCGTTCAGATGTGCAACGTCAAAAAATGGGGGTGATATTGATGGTGAGCGCATGAAATAGCCGCTAGCATTCTGCCTTAACCTGATTATTAGGCTCTGAATCGATCTCTCGTCTTCCCTGATGATGCCAGGGAGAGAGGAAGAGAAGAGGGTATGGGCCATGCTGCTGGTGAGCATCGCGTCAGACCAGCTTGAATTAAGAATTGAACCTTAGGAAAAGCCAAGTCTAGAAGGCACTGCGATCAATTTCGCCCCATTGGCATAGTTTGCCAGCCTAGTGGTAATCTCCGCTGAAACATCAGGGATGCTCATTAACTTTACTGCTACGCGGTGAAATCCCTCTAAATGGGTTGTTTGAAAAATTACGAAAATGAAACTTTTGACTTAGACTAGGTTAGTTCCGGAAACCCAGATGTGAGGGCTATCTTTTGGCATATTTTCGAGGATATCAAAAAAGAATTAAATAGAGCCAAGACGACCAGCAGGGCCGCCAGTGTGCGAGCCTGTCGTCAGGCAGCGGGGCAGCGCAATGAATGCTAGAACATCACGCGAAGATTGTCATCAAGAGTTATAAGTTGGTACCCTTGGCTACAAAAACTTTTTATAATTAAAATTACGAGGGACTAGGTCCGGCAGTAATAAGCTGCGGTCCCCAAGTATGTGGTTAGGACCGAATACCAAATCAGAGCCCATTTGGGAGAAGCAAGTCTTCTATTTCTGTTCAATCTATTATCGATTTGATTCAGAGGGGTCTGTGGGTCTGGCTTGGACACTGAACGTTCCCCAAAGTCATTTAATATGCCATACAGGCATATAGAATGACTCTAGGACTAGTCATATAGGAACGGAAGCTGACGTTAACTAACAAAAATCGGCATAAAGCTATCGATTTATCGATTTTTTGAATATTACACTGAGATAAATTGAATCGGAAAATCGAACCAAATTCTCTTTCCTGATTTTTGAATTGGAAATCCGTGTTCATGAGGTTTCATACGGAGAATGGAATACAAAAGGCCATTCCCAGGGGCCGTCATAGAGATATAAAAATGCTTGTAAACAATAAACAAGACTGTCAAAACAAGTTGTTTATGCCCTTTTTGGAAAATATCGGTGAGGATGTCCTGGGACTTCTCCGAAATAAATGCATTAAGTTAGGAACTCCCTAAGAACAGATCAAAAAACTGATTGCTACGATCGGATCTGATGATTTAGCCCTTCACTTAAAGAGCAGACCTGATCAAGACCCCACCCTTTTGTGGGCGGAGCTTTTAAGGTCCAATGGTTCGATGACGACAACAATAGAGAATAAATGATGAGAAACTTTTTGCCTTTTCGTCCATTATGAAAGCAAATGTTCTTTGGGGACCACACACACATATACATATATCAGTTTCACTGGAAACCACCAAGAAACATGAAATGGGAACCCCGGATCGATGACGAGCCACCACTGCCGACTACCTCGACTCCTCCCCGCGATTATTCCCTCCCCTCATCATCTTCATCTTCCTTCTTGTGCTATTCATTGCGGAAGCTTTAAACGACATAGCCCTATGAGTGATGTGTTCAGTGCGCTAGCGCAAGCGATTTATGGCTGAACATACGAGATGGCAATGATCGGCAGCTTTCGCTTTACTCACAGACACCGTCGATAAGGGACAGTTTTAGTAGAATGCATAATAAAGTAACATCTTTCTGACAAAGGAATCAAAGAATCTACCCAAGGGATTTTGCAAAAATCTCCAGAAAAAAAAATTAAAAAAATGAAAAATAAACAAATAAATAAAGTAGCTAGTTTCTAATGTGCAGACAGCCAGTCAAACATTTTGAAAGCCAAAGCAATGAGAGTGATGCACTTGTTGAAAAGGACCATTGAAAAATCATCAAAGTGGAACGACAAAGTCGAACTTCTAGCCGAATCAGAAGTCGAAAAATCATTTTTTTTTTCATTTGAACTGAGTGCTAAGTTATAATGCTAATTCCTGCTCCATTTCTAGGTCTCTCGTCTCGAAAGCTAATTGTACCTTCCTCAGTTGCAACCCTCAATTTAAACGCAGCACTTACGAAAAAAACAGGAACGACAAAATCGCTGGGAACAAATGGGTGCGGAAAAGTGGAAAGAGTCAGAGAACGTTAAGCGGAAGCAGATTTTCTAGCGGCCGGTTGTCATCAGCTCTTCCCTGTTGATGTCAATGAGCTGTATGCTTGCCAATTTCCTACGAGGGTTTTTTCGTTTCACGAAACCCTGGCTGACAACACAATCGTATGCCCTCTTCCTGTCTGCTGTCACATGCAGGATGACGAAGTACGTGTTTCAGTACCAGCCTTGACAGTTTCATGATCAGTCATAGAAGATCAAACGAAAGCGATCCATTAGAAACTACGGAAAGTACTACCACATCAATATACTCGGAAAATAACTCAAGAAACTTCCGATAAATGCTTAAAATCATTGGTAAATTATTTGAAAATCCAAATATTTGAATATTCATAATACTAATTATTATACCAATTATTACAGTTTTATACTACTTAATAGTAGTGCATGATAGTAGAAAAAGATATCATATATTACCATATTTCAATAAATTTTATAACCCTAGCTATGTTACATTGCATTATATCATATTATAATACATTATATTATAGAAATATTATATCATACTGATATTATATATACCGATATTATATTATATCATATTATATTATATCATATTATACTATATTAGAGTATATTATATTACATTATATTATATTATATTATATTATATTATATTATATTATATTATATTATATTATATTATATTATATTATATTATATTATATTATATTATATTATATTATATTATATTATATTATATCATATTATATTATATCATATTATATTATATCATATTATATTATATTATATTATATTATATTATATTATATTATATTATATTATATTATATTATATTATATTATATTATATTATATTATATTATATTATATTATAACAATATTGGTGTAATATTTGTGATTGTTTACATGTGTTTTCATCCGTCCTTCCATGAATAAATAGAAGATTATACTATACTATTTAGTTACTATATTGTATCATTATAGTAGATTATTATTACTATCGCATTGTATTACTAGATTCATTATAATAATTCATTATACTGTATTATATTGCACTACTATGAAATTATTTTTGTATTATTATACTGAGTTAATATTATATTACATCATTTTATTTTATGACACTATATTATAATAGATTATATTATAATATAATATATCATAATATGTTATATCTTCCTATATGTATATCATAGATGTTGAAGTGTGGTGGAACCAAGTGTTATTTTTACGTGGTTTGTGCAGTTAGAGGCGTTGATTAATGTGATTTTGAGATATCATCACACGAATGTTTGTTTTCTTTCTTAGGTTTGGATGGGTCTGGCTATGTAACAAACAATCACAATTGAAATCACAATTCGGTTGAACTGTCAAAGAGCGGGAAATTTTGAGCAGCTCGAAACCCATAGAGATATTATTGGTAATACTAATATGAATAAATGTGATTGAATTCTTCATGGAAGAGCTCAGAGCATTTGCGAAAATTTGCAATCAGCCATAGATAGTTGAACAAATTAATTGATTAACAAATATACAAACCACTGTCCGAACCCTTTTTTTTTTTGAAAAAGCAATCAAGTCTTTTTCTGCTTCAAAATTCAAATAATACAGACCCCGAATCGCCTTTCGTCAGGAAAACGAGCGGTCGTGAATAATTGAAATTGCGCCTGTGGGAAGTTGGTGAAGCGTAACCAGAAGTGGAATCCCGCAGAAACACACAATAAGAGAAAATTGTCCCGGGCATCGCAGTCACTGAGGGGAAAAGGCAAAAACCCAGAATTAGGCGTGGCTGAGATACTTAGGAAATTAAAATTCATCGACAGGACCTCACAAAAAATATGCAAAATAGAGTATAAGAAAAGAAGGGGAGTTTAGTGGGGCCCATGGCTACTGAATCATAGGTAGTCGATCAACTGCACTCGACTTGGAAAGCGTTTAAGTTCAACTCGCTTCTTTGCATACGCATTAAAAGGACCTTGCAATTCCGAGAAGAATTTGAAATTCCATCGAACTTCAAGAAAAAAGGAAAGGACCCTTTTCTGAAGAATACCTATTCCGAAATAATAACCAGTATGATCGGCTATAGGCAGTTCCAAGTAGCCGCTGCATTTCACTTAACAATAACAACAACTCATATCTGCCACAATAGACGCTTGATTATAGTAATAGGTTTGGGATGAAATTAAAATAATGGATACGTAGTCATCGGAAAAAAATGCTATAGCCAGATGGGCAGAATCGTGATGTGGCAGGCGTATGGCATAGATGGGAGATGTGCGATTGGGCCGTGGAAAGATTTATGGGAGTACGGCAAAAATCGAACAAAAAACCCGAAAAGACCTATGATGAATCATCTTTTTCCGTTCACGCGCAGACATACCCCATACATATCTGGGAGGATATAGGTACTGGCTTAAAGATCGGCGAACCAGATATGCATTCAAAAATTGAAACCAACGTTTCCCAAAACGATGCTAATCAACGTGTGCGACCTTTTTTTTGCCCCAAAAAGGTAGTGATGGACCGAGTCAAGGAGTTCACATATAAAAATAGGCCCTGAAACGTCCCACATGACTCCATCTAGTGTGTAGGAATGATTTATGCTTCGTAACAACCCTAAAAATTTGTGAGATGGTCACAAAGAAGTCGAAACTCAAAAGAGGTCATAGACATGGCGTATCCCTGAAAAGGCGAGACTGTTTGAGAATATTTATCTTGTTTTGGGAATAATTTAAATTATGAAGAACAGTGACTATTAAGGCAACTGGGAGTTTCAGCAACGAACGACATAACGACGCATCGCGACTGCGTGCGCGTCGTTCCTGGTAGTGTTCACCGTTCCGGGAGCAAACTACTGTTTTTCAATTATTATATATTTCCACACTGACCGCAGAAATTTAAAAAAAAATTAGTTCATATACAAAAAACATCGAAATCAATTATTTCATACGGTAGTTACAGTAACATTCATTTTGTCCAAAAACAAAAACGCATCTCGACCAGAACGGGCTTTGTAAAGGGCTCATTCCAAGTGGAACCAGCAGCCGCTTCACTTTTAGTTTTCAAGGAAAACAGTAATGTGAAGTTGCATTTTCCGAAATTCGAAGAGCATTTTGCACATATCGACGTCATTGCCAAGTTGCACCAAACAACGTTGGATGTAACGTTTTTCAGATAGATGTGCATTTGACTGCATTGATGTGCGATTGGCTCCATGCCAAGATGTCCTTCTGCTAACCATCCCCAAATCAAATGCCTTCAAATTTCGTCGGAACCTCATTTCAGTCGTTTCTTTGCTTTCCTACATACAGATTGGGAAGGAAATGTGTCGACTAAATATCGGAAAAGATGAAAAACAATGCGTGCAATTCAGTAAACGGTAGAGGCACCCTTGTTTGGCCAGCATTTGCACAGCACAATCGCCTCTGAAGAGTCGACAATCTTAATTAGGGATCGGAAAAGAGTAAGGTACTGAGCCTCGGAACGCTAAGAGACGCACAGGGAGAAAAAAACGGGGAAAAGAAAAGTTTCACAAATGGAACAAGTTCACGTCCCATGTGCAGTGAAGGAAATTCGTGGAGAAATCATAAAAAAGAGAAATCTTTTTTTCTTCAAGTTGTAAGGATATTATTCAGGAAAGGACATCTTGGCCGCCGTACGTGATGACTGGGAAAGTATAAACACCCGGCACGGTATCAACCGAGAAAGTTCAGATTTAGCTAGTACAAATTAATAGAAAAGGAAAGGTTCGCAGAGCCTTCCAATGAAGCAGAGAGCGGCCGACAGGAAATGGCTCTTCCCGTCAGCATACCCTCCTCCCATGTCTATTCATTGAAATTCAAGCGTCAATCGGATGGATGGAGGAAATGGGAGGGTTAAAAGGTATAACAGCTGAGACATAAAAAAAATTCCAAGAGTTCATTCAATCACTGCCCCATTTTATAAGACTGCGCTGAAAACAAACCCTCCGCCTTTCCCAATGGATAAGTACGATGAATCTGAAGCCCATCATGACGTGTGAAACAAAGGGTGAGTCGATAAAAAGTTTTTTTATGATGGTTTTTATTAATTCTACAGATAAAGACGTTTTTCGTTGCTGCGCATGTGGTTTTCATGTGTTGATGCGAATACAATAAATAATAAATAAATAAACAAAAAGAAGAAAGAATGAGGATAAGGAGAACTGTCCAAGGTTGTGTTTTGACAATAAGAATTGTAATCATAGGTCTCGTCTCTGAAGTAAACATAGGGAGCAAGCGCTGGCGAGTGGCTCTTTGGTTACGGTAACATTGCCTACAGTAATCTATCAAACCGGACGAATGCAAATAAGGTCATGACATAGGTAGGACTCCATTCTAGAAAATGAATTCCAACCCAGAAAACTATTCGAAATTAAAATTCCTATTCAAAGCTCTGTAAACAGATCTCGGTGAGCTCATCGGCCTCGGGGAAGCTTTAAAAGCCCTTGAAAAAAAACTAAAAAACAAAACTAGTTGGGTGGAGTTTTCGCGAATGGGCGGAGCTGAGCCAGATATAGTGTAGAATTAGAGGCAGTTTTACTAATTTTTTTTTTGACGCGGACACGACTTCTGTGCGCAATGTCAGAGGCAATTGTTGAGGTATCCAGGTAGGGTAAGAAATTTTACGGTTAAAAGAATCCCGTCCAGTACTATCCTTAAGCTTCAGACTTTTTCGTCGGCACAAGCACCCCTTTGAGTGAATCCTAGTTGGTATGAAAGCGCGACGTGTCACCATGGACCACGTTCTCTTTTTCCACTGTTTCCAAGTGTGGCTTTCGGAGATGGAAGTTCTAGAAATGTTTACTCGAAAATTCCCCTTTCAAAACTGTTCACCTACAGTAACCGGGGATAGGAGCAATAGGATACTTTAGCAAAGACATTCAAGATTCTGATCGAAACAAACAAAAGCTCACAATATTCTCGAGCTATGACAAAACTCGGCCTTTAGTGGGACTCAAAATTGTACTTGTGTTATCCGGGCACCATGCTTCTATCCCTTACACTACCCCGCTCCCCCTCATAGAAACAGCATCGTCTGACCAGTAAGTACAAAAAGATGGAGTCATAAAATTGAAGCACACTGTTCCATAGGCCCTTCGAAAAAATCAAAAATATAGCGATGAACATAAACCTTTTCAGCTTGATGGACGTCAAAAAGGAACAAAAATCGTAAGCTGAACTGGTTACGGTGAGTTTTGAAAATGCATGTATGTTAGACGAGATTTCTCGCTCTGCCATTGCAAAAACTGGCCCTGAACTGGAAATCAATTTGAAGGATTATTGAGAATGCGTTTTTCTATTAAACATAGCTTTCAAGTAACGTCCATTTATCGCATTCATGTTAAAGTGGTTTGCAACGTTTTTTTTTGCGAACCGCCAGCGCCACTTCCACGAATGAATTTGAATTACATGAATGTTATGCTCGGCTTTTTATCCGATTTTATATAAAGTCTCTAACATCGAATTTTCAAAGTGCGAAACAATTTCCTGTGAACGTCATTATTGATTGGAAAATTGTGGAAATAAAGGTTAAAAAATTAAACTGGGGCTTGGGGTTAATCAATCTTGTCAAGGGGATACGCCCCCGCATTCGACTTCCATTCAAAATTATAGTGGCGGATTGAATGCGTATGAGGCATATACCATGATTTACGGTGGCCAGCCGATGCATGTACAAGTCAGTGATTTTATCCTTCCAGACGAGCCCGGTACCAACTAACCGACCCCGAATGGATGGAAGGCTTGGTTGACCTAGGCGGATATCGATCCGGGATTCGAACCCGTAACCACGTGTGTGTGAAGTGCGTCACTTGCCACTACACCACCTCCGCCTTAATTGTGGAACCAACCATATTCATCCAAGTTATCAGTTTGATAACAGGCAGCCCAATGACAGGTAGCGCCGAAATCAAGCGCATAAACTATGGATCGGATCCTCTTGGAGCAACTGAACTTTATGTTTGTCCAGGACCGGAAAACTCGTCCAGGCGTTCATAGACAGAGATGATGCCGATACCAAGTCTCAAGGGAAGGATTGGTGTTCGCTTGGTGTTCCGAGGGTAAGATATAGGGGACGACATTGACAGGGCTAGATGAAAGATCTTACCCTCTCGAGAAAATCAATAATTTCATGGACAAGAAGAGTTTCTTCCTTTCAGGCTTGTTCATAACGATTCAAAGGACCCTCTAACTACAATAATGCAAGCAAACTAAACTTTCGTTGTCCAGACGTTTTACAATATTTACCGTATTTACTACGAAGAAAGTTGTTTTGAACAAATAAATTGTAGCCATTGTATTTTGTAGCCCCACTTGAGGGGGTGGAGCATCGCGAAGCGAGCGGTAACGTCGCGCGACAGCTACAAAATTCATCATAAAAAAAATGATTAAAGAATTGCATAGTGGGGTGTAAGAAATGGATAACAAGAAAGTATCGCAGTATCCAATGCCAGCCAGCCTGTTTCGGTTCCAAGGTAAAGATTGCAGACGGTGTTCAAACGATGCGTGCGGTTGCGTCGCGGTTATAACAGGACATGGAAGTTGTATTTATACTGGGAGATGAACCCAAACCGTCTTTTGAACTCTTAATACCGCAAGTAAATTCAACTGTATAGTAATACTATAATAAATTAGATCAAATATTACTAGGCTAAGACGAAATAACAAAAAAGGGAAAGGGATAAGATTCATGGCGTTAATCAATCCTGTTTCTAGGATACGCCGCGCTTTTCACATCCATTCAAAACTGTAGTGGTTTTTTGATCGCGTATATGGTCTACACATAACTGGTGGGTGTATACCAGTGCTTTTATCCTCCAAGCGAGTCTGCTACGATCAGCCGACTCCGGATGAATAGAAGGCTTTGTTGGCATGGGGGAGTATCGATTCGGGGTTCAACCCCAAACCATGCGGGATGTGGTAGTGCGCGTTTTGCCACTACACCACTTCCGTCAAAAACAGCAATATTTCCACTTCAAATTAAATGAAATTCCACACAAACTGTTATGATTGCCTTTTTAACCGAGATGAAGTATAAACACTGAGAGCTCTGAGCCACTTCTGAGTCACTAAGGTCGCCTTACCCATAACTTCAGAGGTAATCCGAAAAAGGGGCCCGGGTCGGTCAAGGGGGTACATGCGCTATGCAATGCAATCTCTACAATTAGCAAATTGAAAAGTATTAGGGCAAAACAGATTGGATTTGAATTGAAGTCAGTGAACACCGGCTAAGGCGCTACTTACTACTGCTTGGCAACCAACTACTTTGTAGTTAGTTGCTGTCAAGCAGTAATAAGTAAGTACGTGAATAAATTTCTAGAAACGATCGATCTTAAATGCACTTTTGGCGTAATCGGAAAGCTATAACAATGGCCGGCAACTGTCACCACTGACTCCATGTTACCTTTGATGGACAGGGTATTTTTGGCGAAAATTGCCATCCTACCATGTCATGCTGCGGGAAAGAGAGACCCGAAATGCTCAGGGAATTGGGGACCATATCCCTTCAGGGAATAAATTATGCACCAAAGTAATAATAAAGTACAATGCAGGTCGTTTCCCAACGACGGATAAAGATAGCAACCACGAGTGACAACTACCGGAAGCGGTCGACGACCTAAACGACGCTGCGCGCAGTGGCGGCGGCAGAGTGGCGGATTTCTCGGGACGGAAATCTGAGCGACAAATATGTATGGGTGTACGAGGCTGCAAAAATCGTGCGATTCGTTGAACGGGAGAGAGATCGTGGCTGAATAGGAGTGCTGACGACTAATTATGGTAAGCGGAGTAACCAGATAGAATAGAAAACTGAAGAGAACTAGACGTAATCGACCCGGCCACAGCTTAGCAGCTCACATTACGCATCCCGATGTCTCATGGGATCAATGCTGAAACTTTCTTAAAAACGAGGCCTATGCGAAAAAAATGTCCAAAAAAACTGATTGACCACTTTTGGGAGTGACATCCGACATCCGTTGCACTTAGAAATTCAGCAAACCATGCGTAAATGGATACGGGCTAATGTCCAAACAGAAAAAAGTGGTAACGACAGAGGGAATCGCCCAATTGGGAAGCGTTACTTAGTAGTTACTGCTTGCGATGCCCTTTAAAATGAAAATTTCAAAGCAAAGAAAGCAATGAGAACAGTCGTATTGCATTGTAATTATGGTTATTACTATTTACTTCACATTATCATAAGTTATGTTTGATTTTTATATGATTTCAAAGACCACAACCTGATCCAGCTCATATTTCATCCTCCCACACAAGTCTCTATTCAAAACAATCGTCCGTTGCTGAGCCAGAGGCGGATTGCGCCATGCATTTGACAATGGAACTCTGCCAGACATATTTGGTTTTTAGTCTCTTCCAGTTACAGCAAAAATAGCAAATACCATAGGGAATTCACAGAAGCTTCTGTTATTGCAACCATTTAGCTATGAATAATTGTAGGCGAGAAGAGGCGGGTCCAAAAACGCAATATGTGCACGGTTTTCTTACTGAGAGCATAAAATGGATGGCTTTAAAAGTCCGTCCAGGCCCTAAGTTTACAGTGAAAAAGACGGGTGCAAAAAATCAGTCGAGAATCGAACAAAGTGGATTACGCCATGCCTTGGGCATCCCGTGAGAAAATGGATATGCCCATTTTCAGACTATGATATGGATAGTACGGAAAATTTGATTATTCCACCAGCATTACCGTAGGCAAGGGTAAAATAAGTAATGTTCAAGTTGTATGCAAATTTCCAAGGCATGACAAACTGAAGAGGCGGAGCTAAATTTGCAGTTTGCCTCCGCAATTTAGCAAAAAAACTTTACCTTTTGATAACCTTTGGAGACCTCAATTAGCTTCAAACTCGAGAAATCTAATAACTGATAACAGCTGCTCTACCTCGATATTAGTGAAGCATTAGAAATGGTCGTTCTGTGTGGGAATAATTGAGAAATGGGAACAAAGTTTTACTGCAGTTGGTTTTTGGCCGTTTGAATGTGAAAAGTGCAAAATTCCACGAAACAAACTAAATATGTGCGAACCCAGGGATTTCTATGGGCATTTCTTTGAAGGCAGGATAATGGAAGGATGAGCCACTTATCATGGGGACCACCGGGGACGTACATTACTATCTGTCTTCTGTCGGCGCTATATTCGACATGCCAAAGAAAGGCAAACCAAAAACCAACCTAATGCTTGTCCTCAGGGGAATTCCTTCTACCGATAGAAATAGAAATAGGATACGGTGTCGATACTGTAGCTTCAGGGTAGCAGGGTAGGATTGCAATATTATTCCAGTACGGCAAATATACTTCGCGCACAGACTACGCGCGCTGTTGCGTCGCGGTCAAACAAAACAAACTAATTACTTATGTCACGATTTCGGGACATTCGAGCAAATTTATTGCCAAAATGAGCTTATAAAGGATCAAACCAGGTGGCGCCACTGTTACGCGTATGGCCAGAGATCAAAAACACGACAACTTCGATACCGACGCGTGCGGCTGCGCTGCGGTCACAGCGGACTATGACCGGAGCTTAGTTTTGAGGCAAAAAAATATTTCATTTATCAAGAACTATCATATATACGGTAGCACAAAAAGTTTTTGCGTACATTGAAGGATACGTCTATCAATCTACTTCCTTCCCCCGATCTTTTCCTTATTCAGTGGAAGTTCTCTGTAGTAAACCAAGAATAGATTCAGACATATTTTTCTGTGGGTCTGTGACAAACAAATGCAATACGGAATGCAGAATTGAAATCTGAAACGAATGAAATGACGCAGAAAATAGAGAAGCTGTCGACTGACGGAGTCTCATAGCAATCACGATTCCTCTTAATTGGGACACACACGCGAGCTAATTAATTCCATCCCTAATAAAGGGACTCTATGGATGTCATTAAAATGCAAATAAATGAAATATAAAAGAAAATGGGGTTGAGTAATGAGTACTATGGCTAGCATGACGTTACTAGATCCCTAGCGAGACAACTAATTAGTTGAGTTCATGAGATTTTCGTTATAACCATAATCCTACACCTACGGTACTTAACTTTTTGGTCGGACCGGGGGTGACCGACTGGTAACATATAGAACTTTCACATTTCCGGTCGGAAATCGGAAGTCGGAACGGGTGAATAAGGGAAGAAATAAGTTTGAAAAGTTGAAAATAAAAGGTTGAGGTGCAAGAAGGTCCTAGTATAGGCACCGCGAGAAAAAAAAAATTCCAGTACATGAACAAAAATAATGTCAAATTGCATAGTCCAATTACTTACCGCTGAAAATGGAACCGGATCGGCGGTGAGCGTCGGGATGGCCATCGAGACGCGGCGTACAAACGCCGACGCCCTACGGCGCCCGATGGCGCCACGAGTCGACGTCGACGTCGCCGTTAGCGTTGAGGCCGTCGTGACGGCCGTGGCGCCTCCGGCGGCGGCAACTGATGACGGCGATGGTGGTAGAAGTTGTCGACTCTGTAAGCCACCAGCACCATCCAACATACGCCGACGACACGCCGTCGCTTTTGAACCACGCCGGGCTGGCGTGTCCCGTCGTCGGCGCCGTGACAAGCGGAATTTGTTGAACGTTGGCAAAGTGGCAACGCTAGCAGTTTCGTAGTTGGTCAAATTTGATTATTGTCCACCTTAAAAGCTATTTGACACTTTCTTCATTCACTTGGACTCAAATTGGTTATGGGAGACAAAGAAACAAGCAAAAACCATCAAGCAGCCATCAGGAATGAATGACATATCGCCAAATGGCGTGCAGAAAGTCATCAACAACTCGCGAAACTATGCATGAGAGCATGGGAGTAGCTCTGGGAGCTATACACACACACCCTTCTCGGGTACCAATTCACAACTGCCTCAGCCCAGCCGTAGGTAACAAGTTGGTAACAACCGTGCGATGCAGGACAGAGAGACACACAGAAGACGATGATTGAGATGATGGGGTGGAATGTGCAGAATGAGACCAGGCCCTTATCCATAATAAGTTGTGGTGTTGTTGACGACTACTGTGAATGGATAAATTGGTACTTGGGACACGCACACATAAGATATATGGGGGGACTCAAACTATACATTGATGAGAACCGTGGGTGAAAGTAAATAGAGTGTGAGAATTATTGGAACTATGCCAAAACGAGTTCTATCTCTCTTGCAAACGGTTCTCCACACACAGCTCTTGCTACTTTACGACGAAAAAAGAATTCACAGCAATCAGCATATAGAATGAACATCTTGACAAGATAACGGGGCAGATGGGCAAACGACGACAAACGAGCGAGCCCCGTCTTGTCGAGGAATTCGATTGAGACGAAAGCCAGAAAGAAATTGTCAAGGAAAAAGGTATTTGCGTGTTCCCAAGACATCCCCCCTTGTAGAATAATTCGAACGATTCGGACAACGGACGAACGACAACGGCAGAGTAGTTGGGCGACGTCGGCGACGATGAATGCAACAGCTGCTGCTACTGCTGTTACTCCTACGGACTGCGCTACTCATTCATAGTTAATAGGAATCATCGTCTAGATGGGAGGCAACGACGACGACGAGTTGTTTGGATCGACAACTTCGTGGGGGAACTCTTCTAGAAGCCGAGCCGTCGACGGAGAGAGTGAAAATGTGAAAGTGGATCGAACGGATTTCCTTATTATCCCCCCACATAAGAGGGCGTCGCGTAAGTGCCGTTGGAGAGATCTTCGCGTTCGTTTTTTATGAGCTTAACGACCCTAGAAGCGACGACGGCTATGGCTACAGAGAAGGGAAAGTTTCACGATGCACGTCTACCTCCACCAGAATCCTTTATCAACACACAACTAACTAATTCTCCCACTCATGAGTTCTCCCGAACTTACTCGCCCACAAGAAATGCCCTATGAGGAAAGTTCCGGCCATCAATACGGACAGAATACTTGTGATGGGTAGATTTTCAAGTAGCAGGAAGCAAAGGAAACACAGAAAATCCAATCCGGTAGGAAGTATTCGACGGTGGTGAGAGGCTGGAGGCAAGTGAAGACGTTCACATCACGACTACCCATAGCCATTCACATAATGTACGGCTCGTGAACGAAACATCCACTTTAAACGGTTCGTTCGTGAATAGGATTTCCACTTTAAACCCATAGTTTTGACAGCGTTTTTGCTTCTGCACCTGCAGTTACATCCTTCCAGATGTGCATTCAACCGTTTGGCCATTTCCATGCTCTACGGGCAGCTCGCGCCTCATTGAGAAGTTGAAATGAATTTCCTATAAACGACCGTTTACGTGATTTTCTACAAATGAATGACGAGAAACAAATCCGGCAGAAAGTATGGCGAACACCCACATACACGCTGTACGCTGAGAGAAAAAAAGAGAAAAAAGGGAGGAACTGGATGAATTGGGCACGGAAGACTACGATCTTCGACGATGGACTTGAGGAGGCTGTAAGAAAGACTCCGTAATAGTCACCAGAAATGTCAGTGTCAATGGGAACGCCAACTACCCCCAGGACAGCCTCACTATACGGTTTGGGAATCGGGAATCGGTATGAGGCAGCTCTCTTCTTGGCTTAGGTTAGGACTGGGCAATTTCTACGCCCACAGCAAACTGTAGCGCTTCAGGAAACACATTAAAATATTAGAAAAACGAGATGTTCCACATAAACCGACTGCTGCATGGAATCACCGACAAAGCAAAGAACTCCGAAACGATGGCAATGATCCACGAAAATATGTAAACGACCAAAGCTGCAGCTTCTATCGCATTCCCATCCACCGCCGGCCGGCCGACGAACCGACGAATGGACCATATGAATTCGTAATAGGTACGACGTGGTGAGTATTCATGATGAAAGCCGTGAAACTGGAAGCATCCATGTGCCTGTGATGGCCTTGGAAAACATGACTGATGGACAACAATACGCCAGAGATAATTTGACTTCCTCACAATGACATCTGCAAGCAGAAATAGATGAGACTCTCTGAGCCTACACAGACACAAGAGAGAGAGAGGACTGACTCTCCTTCTCTTCGAGAGGACGACGACGACGATATTGATCCAGGAGATGAACCTAGGTGGAGAATTTGAGACGCCAATTGTACTCTGAAAAACGCCTCATTGAGACGATTGAATGCACACGCACTCAGATGGACACTTGAAAATTTGCCTCGTTAATAGCTCAGAACTAGATGCTGGAAAAGAAGCGTACGTGTGTGCATGTGCACAGCATCCATGGAACAACCTATTAACGTCTAAAGGGTGTTCATAGTCCGATAAGGATTCTGTAGAGTGGGTCCTGCAGAGAAGCAGGAGACCACGATGACGGTATGAACGACTCAGAGACTGACGTCAGGACGTACAAAGAACTCGAACAGGGGGTGAACGTCGTTTATCTCACGAGGTTGAGACGTCGAAGTGTCGGACGAGCCTCGTGGTAATTCGACTTCAGCCAAAGCAGCTCATATGTGCTTAGCATCGATTCTGTTCCATAAAAAAACCTTCGTGTATGTTTCAGTGCAATGATCGTTTTTCTCTTTCTCAGCTCACCATCACGACTCACGCCCAATTTAAGCACGTCGTCGGCCTCCGTCGTCGTCGCCGCCGTCGACACGCCCTCCGTCTGCCGTCTGGAACGAGTCGGGAAAGGTGTAATTTTGGGACAAAAGGCCACGATGTTGCGCGGATAAAAGGCTGTCGCCTAACCTAATATGGAACAAGAAAAGCCGACGAGTAACCTGGTTACAAGGTTGAAATGCTCAAAGTTCGACTATCGCTCAAAATTCCGATAATTCAGCTGGCCAGCATCAAACAGAACAGCGAGAAGCGATCGGGTGGCCTGATTTCATTGATTGATCGATAGACTTGGCTACAAACCATCTTGGTAATGAACCGAGGATCGCCAATCGCTTGGCTCGACCTGCAGAGACAGAGGTTTTGTTGCTCACGCGATGACAAATTATGGCAATTTGTGGAATAGCTTGTGTTTTACGGCGCAATTTCTCCCTTCTGTGAAATTGCAGCATTCTGATAGAGAGAATTCTGGCAAATTCTGTTAAAGTAGAGACGTTTTCTATCCATATGACGTTCCAAGAAAGTGGTAGATGAACCTTGTAGGCTGGAAGTCAAGAATAAGAAAAAATCTGCAATATAAATGGTTTTGCTTGTTTCCCTTGAATAGTGAATGAGAAAATGTCAACGAACAGCTTAAAAGGAAGACGAAAGCAACGAAAGGACTACGGCGCCAACGACGGTAGACAACGAAAAGCCCAAAGGGTGATTACCTGATGGCAGATATCGTTATCATTGTCGCTACTGCCTCCAGAATCGTCTTCGAAGACAGGTTCGAGTCGCTGCAGTCGCGATCGTAGCAGCAGACGATTCTGCGACAACGACGACATTGTCGCGACACGACGACGGCGGCGATTCTGTCGTCGTCGCAGCCCACCGACGACGTCGACGACCGCAATAAGCACGGGCGGCGGTTCTCTGGCGAAGGTTCAATGCCGAGCTCTGCGTCTCCATCAAAAATGCATTCATTCAGATGCTCCTTTGGGTCGTCTTCATGCACACAGCACACCTCCTCCTCTTCATTCGCCTTGTCGGCATTGCCCACTCGAGCTGGCAATCTGCGACTGAAATTGCTACCACTAAGTAGGTATGTGTAGAGGCCGTTGATGAGTGGCGATAGGTTTTGACGTCATGTCCTGATGTAGCCATAAACTGAACCTTTACCTCCCAGAACTCAGTAATGTCTTTTCAGCCTCTTGGGTATACCAGCATCGATTTGTTTAAAAAGTTTCAGTGAGCCAACACTTCAACATGCACAGCTTTCGGCTATGAAGCACATTTACAAACACAACATTCCGAGGTGGTGCCAATGTGCGATTTGCTTTTTTTGTGATGCCAAGGTGTACGACTGCAAAACCTCGCTGAGAGTCCCCCAGCATCTCTCACATGTTGGGATCCCACGTGTCCTGAGAGCTTCGAGAAGTCATTCATTCGATATGACTTCAACAGATATAAGTAGGATATGAAGTCTTTCAAAAACTCGTAGAACAAACGTCACTGTACAATGTCCCATGCGCGATACACATATGACTTCCTATCACCCAAGCCGTACACATTCTGCTTTAACTCGTGTTGGGCTCCAAGTTCACGTGGGAACAAAATGGAAGGATCTTGTCGGAGAAGTCTTCGGTCAAACGTCTTTCATTCAGTACTATAATGGCGAAAAATGAGCCAGATAGGATCCCAGTCGATGTTTAACATGCAGTCGATGGAATCCGAGAAATTCAGCAAATCATCCGACTAGGAAAGATGTAGGCAGCAGGATGATGTTTTCATCCATATGTATAGATGATGCTGTGCAAGTGTAGGGCAGTAGCTCGAAGAATCGTTTTGCACCTACATGCACAACATTACTTCCATTTTGCTCAACCATCATCAAGGTGATTTAGGAGGAATTATTGTGAGGTTCTAACATATTCACATCCCAACTGGATACCCATCCAGGGTAATTCATGCTCATCTCGCCGAGTGGGCGGAGTTCCCACAGAAGGTGGGGCTGTCTGGAGGGGGAATCTGAAGGCGGAGATTTTTCAGTTAGCTCAACCTCGCAGAAATTCCATCGTTCTCAAGTTATCAGGGGACAGTCACCACAATTATGAGTCGTGAATGGGCGTATCAGGGTGAGCCTCCTACAGACGGATTCCAATGCGTACTAGAAACTATTACAAATCATCTTGCTTAATATCGGATAATGATGATCGGTACTTCCACCCCTGATTACAGTAACCATGCGGTTTACTTTAGACAGGACATCTATATATATTCACATGACCTTTCTACTAAATTTCTACTGTAATTCAGAGGAAATTCTGACAGCATCACATTTCGGCACCGACCATCAATCCGTGCAATGATTTCGGCGGCATCCAGGGTTTTACTGGTTGGATATATCGACACCTCATTGCATCCACCCCCTGCATATCTATCTATATGCTCATCTGTTGCTATAGATGAAGGAAAGTGTCAGAGCGACACATTACGGCTAGAACTTGGCATTGTTTCCATAAGCGAGGAAGCCTGACGAGACGAAGATCCTCGTCGCCCCTGGAAACGTCTGATCTATGAACTTTTCTAGCAATTTTCGACCAAGTCCATTGTTGTAGAACAAAAGGGCTGAAGGCTCAAGTAATTTGGGTTCTTCGATAGATCATACATCACAAAGTAAACTGAAAAAGAATATTTGAGAAGTTCATACTTTGGAGATGTTTGAGACCTTTGCTATATGGCGACTATCGCGTAGAAGCGTTATTTGCCACCGAATCCCATAAAGGAAAGAGTAAATAACGACAAACTCAGTAGGTAAATCGGTATTATATACTTCTACTACGGGACGAATCACTTCAAAAGTCCTTATGACTGCGGATTCGAACCCTGGCCTACTTCTTAGGTTAACTTATTGCTCTCTAATTATGTGACCATTCGAAACAATTTCGTGGCAATGTAGGTGACTAATTGAAAAAAAAACAACTACAGTGAAGTAATCAATTCGTGACAGCTTCACAAAAAAAATGCTGCTCCACGTGTTTGAGATCAATGAGGGAATCTTGAAAACCTTCAAAATACGGCAATTTCATATCAATCGCCTCCATTTGGTTGACATTTGATGGAGTAATTTATGAATTAATATTATGCATTCGTTGAACCCCGCCTTCTGTTCTGTTATACATTTCTCATCAAAGATGAAGGATGAACTCTTTGGGTGTTAATGAAACCGGTCAGAAGGTTGCGCCCGCATTCGACTTCCATTCAGGATCGTAGTGGCGTAATGAGTGCGTATGAGGCCTATACAATGACTTGCGGTGTCCAGCTGATGTACAAGTCAGTGCTTTTATCCTCCCAGACGAGTCTGGTACCAATTAATCGACTCTGGAGGGATGGAAAGCTCGGTTGGACTTAGCGGATATCGATTAGAGATCCGAACCTGTGACCATGGGTGGTATAGGGCACCAAAACCATTACGCTTTCCCCAGCTGCCGAAAACTCGTCTGAAACGTTGAGCCGAACCCTAGTCGGCACAGCTCCACTTGCCTGCCCACAACAAGTTTAATAGTTTTGTGAGACGCGCAAGTGCATGGCGCGTACTTAAACAAGAACAACCACTTTTAACGCTTTTACCCTTTAGGTAACATCAATTACAATACAATATGATGATGTAAACATAGTAAAAAAGAAAATCTAGTTATATGTAATAACACTGTGCCCTTTGGCATACACTAGAGATCTTTTTTTTCACAGTTTTTTTTTCAGGTTATTCACGATAAAAGCCGTACCATAATTTTGTTATTAAAAGGAGATGATAAAAATGATAAAGAAAAAATGTATCCTTCCTCGAGTTCTATTCATAATAAAAAGTGCCTCTAAACGATTATAAGCCAAGAGAGTTCACGGACTTTCGGCTACATAACCATCGAAAACTTGAAAAAAAATCAGAAAAACAAAAAACAGAAATAATCTATTGAATCTGCTACGGAACTAAAAATATTAGCCAAACTCGCTCCAGAATCTTTCAAGGGAAAATTTCAGGAGAACAATTTTGTTTGAGGTTTTGTGTGGGTTGGGGGAAGGCGGGGAGGGAAAATTTTCAACTTGTAATAGCATTTGAAAAAATAACAAAAATTTCAGGAAAAAAACAAAAATTTCAGGTAAAAAATTAGTTTGGCAGATAGGCATTAAAAGTTGTTTCGATGTTTATTTCAGCCCTACACTAATACCCCAATCCTATTTCGATCCCTATTTCTCAACAGATCTTTCTCTCTCCACGGGTCGTAACCTCAGGAAATCTATTGCCAACGTTTGCACATCTATTATATTATAGTGAATGAATAAATAATTAAATTGGACTTGCCGTGGAGCAAAAAATGAAGCCAGAGCACAATATCTATGCCCCAATGGCTTGCCACCCAGCGGACATTCTTGCTCAGTGAACTTAAGAGATGTATAAGGTTCCTATTCTCCTGGGAATAATATCCGATGTTCTGCAAAGGAGTGGCTGGACGGATTCGAACCATCCAAGATGAAACAGGACTCTAGCATAAATTTCTGCTCCACGGTCTCAAACACCAAGACACCGCTGAGCACCTTCAGACACCTCCATAATTTCAAAGCAAATTGGAAAAGGGAAGGAAAGGCGGATGCATCGTTACAAGTGGTCCCCTTGGCTCGGAACGAGGTATTGTTCCATCGGAATTCTAGAGCCCTTTCCCATTATATTTCAATGGAAGGATTTTGAACGGAGGCCAGAATAAGCGAGCACTTCCTGCAACTTCACTGAATAGCCCTTTTCCCAAGCTCTTTTCAAAAAACATCCAAAGGACTCCGAACCAGGAAATTCACCGAAAATCCAATAAAATCGAAGTTTCTCAGGTGAAGCTTTAAATCTACACTTCCCACTGACATAAGTTATCTATAGGAAGAATGCCGATTAATCGATTCTTTTAGTATGCGCCATGCATTTGACTGTGCAGAACGGTATTGGATCTGTGTAAAGGCTGGACGAGACTGATCTATGGCCCCCATATCGTAAGCGTTGTCTTCGAAAATGATCTATATGGCTTTTCCCAAGTTGGGCTGCTGAATAGAGATAATTTTTCATTGACAGAAGCTTTGTGTCACATCAAAAATGCATGTAACTATGGCTTGGTGCCCGTATCACCCACACTTCAAATGGGAACCGATGAAGTGCTTGGCTTTGAACGACTTCTATCGGTACATTACAAGTTCGACTACGCACGAATGAACTTTTTGAGCGGTCAGGAGCAGAACAACCAAGTGATTAGTACGAAACATCCTGAATAATAAAAAGTTCCAAAATTTTAAAATAAAAACAAAAATTCCAAATCACTATAAACCCCCCCCCCTCTTTTAACTCTCATTTTCATAAGGAAAAAACAGTATGATCTTAAGCAGTATTTAGGAAAGGCCTAAGATCCCAGACGCAAGCTTTCCAGGAGTAGCCATTTTTGGATACCGCTAGGAGGGTGGACCCCTCATACATTTACTTTACTTCACCCAGCTGTAAGTTCTAAGAAAATGGAAAAATCCAAGGATTCAGAGAAAAACCAAGAAATCATCAAAATTTTATGTATTATTTTCATTTTAATAATTTCAAGTGTTATTTCGTCGCCATTTGGGAAGTTCATTCAGAAGAGACTACCTTCTTCTCTACACACAAACGAACAATTATTGCATGGCCTACTTAGCACTTATTCAATCACCTAGGTAACGGTCTTAGGTCTTAAATTGGCTGCACAATAGCATATGATGGCGTGAAAATTTTTGAAAAAATAAACGACAATCCGGTGAAGCAGCCGTTTCGTGGTGATTTCCTGAGAATGAACTCCGAACTCCCAAAAGAACTCGGTAGAACTACATAGCTCAAGTCTTTCTTTCGCTTCAACTGAACTCCTTCTCAGTAACTGCTTAGTTATTACAATAGGATTCTAGGTAACTACAATCAATGCCAACAGGGACATAAGAAAATCCTTGAAAATCAATTGGAAATACGAACTGGTACGTTTGATAATTAAAAGGCGATTGTGTCCCATCGTGATAATTAGAGAATATCCTCACGAATCGATTTTTCTACTAGTAAGAATGAAGTCATAATGAAGAGGGGGAAGGCGATGATTTGAAAAGAAAGTTGGCAAAAGGTCCCTCATGAGGGAACGAATGGATCGAAGATCTACCATTATTAAAAGCAATGGGAAGTAAAAAAAAATCATAAAGTCCTGGATATTCTGTAGGAAAAATCCTCAACTGATGGCAAGAGGCCTTCGGGTACTGTAGGTAATTCAGGAACTCTGCAACCAGTCTATTCTATTCACTGAAGGGCATAAAAGGTCAGAGTTAAGATTTTTAAAGCGAATAGAAGGATCAATTTGCGATTTCCCAGAAGAGTACTCGTAAAAACGATGGGTCAGAGAGCCTAACTTCGAACTTCCATGAAAAGGAATCGACCAGGAAGGAATAGCAGCGCTGAGAAGGATTTTAATGACCGTCAACAAAAAAAATATGATTCCCATGCAGACGAAACAATCAATTTGGTCTATCATGAGAAAGAAGGGATTCTTCAGGCAGTCAGGTGTGTAGGCAAGAATTTACCCAATTGGTCAGTCCTCAATTACGAAAATTATGTGAAATCCCCCGATTTCCCTTTGTTTTCAATCACATTTTCTACTTACCCATCCAGTATGATGTCATCACGGAAACACCTTCCTCTTAGAGCAATTAGGACGAGCCCATACCAGGTACTTTCATGGGAAGCACCCATTCAGGAAATGAGGGATTTCTTTGTCGGATACTCCGAATTCCTATGAAAGGTTGTACTTGGTAACGCAGCATTTTCTCGATTTTGTTGAACCGAAGGGAATCACTAAATTCCTATGAAAACGAGAAAGGAGCTCACTGAAAGGAGGTTTCGGATTCATACGAACATTTGCCCGGAAAACGAAAATCGAAAATCGATTCCAATGATTGAGTATTCGGATCATTGCTGTTATTTATGCCATTTAATCAGTAAACACTCGAAAATCTATAAAGAAAAATGGAAAATGATAAAAATTCTCCTCACTGAGCGGATTTCGCTGTCCCAGGCCCCCTTTGGGACATAAAATCTTAGAAAAAACCACTTTGTAGAAAATAATTTTAAAGTAAACAGGCAAAATACTGCATAAACCACCAACCACTTGAGCGATATCCTTGGATGGCAATTTTCGTGCTTTTTTTCGAAGGTCATTATGAGATTCGACACTTAGGGATCGAACTGGTGATACGGCTGCTACAATATCACTAGATGTCCAGTCACGAATAGAGCCATTGGCCCATCGGCGTCCACCACAGTTCACAGGGGTCGATGCGGCCGTGTTGTCATCTACATAACGTATAGGAGATCTACATATAACACGACGTGTAGGTGATTTTTCTGCGGCAGTCGTAAATTGTCGTTGATGCTGTGCTATCTCGGAGGAGTTGATCTCCATCTGGCCATCTGGATGGATTGTGGGATGAAGTGAAGTTGTAACGAAGTTGGTCGTTGGAATATCGACGACCGCACGACCGGACGAGATTCGTGGAATCAGTTATCAGCGCCGATACATCCACACACACAGCCGTATAGAATATGTGATGGCTGAGACTACTGAGATTCGAGACCGCTGCTCTGGCCGCTGGCTGCTGCTGGCTGCTGCTGCACGTCGACGACGCGCCGACACACTGTGTGTTGAATAGACGGAATGAACGACTTGAAAACGTTGCTAGGCAAGCCGTCGAATAACAAATCGCCCTATTCAACATATTCAGAAGGAATCGGCTATCGATTAGATCGATTATGACAATTAGCTGGAATGGGAAGTCATAAAAGGAGGGAAGGGTAGTAATGGCACTCGGCGCTGCCATAAGAAAGAAGCCAACTCCTCGTCAAAACGCAATATCGTCAAGGATGCCGTCAGCATGCGGGGGAGGATTCCCAGAAGAGAGCCGAGCGAGTAGATTTTTTGAAGAAAAGAGTAGACAGTACAGAGTATCGGAAACAGTGCTAATTGCCATGAAAAATCGTAGACGGTTTGTAATAGCCAAAAGAAAACTATCAAAACAAAGTCATATTTCTTCTGAGAGTAGCTGAACATCGAGAAGCACTTTGGAATGTAACAGCTGATGCAAACAGCACTGAAGCGCCTCGATTCCTATATTATTCAATATTTGGACGGTAATATTCAAAAATCGTATCGTTTGACGATAATCTAAAACTGAAGAATAACAAATATGAAAATAAACAAATAAACAAACCCACATAATTAATGATCCGTTAAGTCGAAAGTGGAATTAGAAATCGACGGAGGGAACTATTTATTACTGGAAAATCACAGCTTTCCAAAATGATACGCCGAGAATTGGAATTTCATTCAAACTACCACAAGCCTCACGCAATAATGCAATACCTCATAAAGCTGGCTTCCGTCTGTGAATCCCGTCTGTGAAGGATGCGCCCAGGCTTTCAACTCCCATTCAGAGCCGCAGAAGCCGATTGAATGCGTATGTGGTCCATACAGCCTAAGATGCCGAGACCAGCCGACATACAAGTCAGTGTTTTCATCCTCGCAGACGTCCGATACCAGCTAGCCGACCCCGGAGGGAGGAAGGCTTGGTTGGCTTCGAGCCAATATCGACCCAGGATTCGATCCCTTGACCATACGTGTGTGATAGTCCGCTACCACCTCCCTCCGTAATAGGAACTGATTCGTACTCGGCTATATCTTACCTCGAACAAAATCAAGGTATGAAGTTTTTTACACTTAATGAAAATCATCTCTCTCGACTTCCGTAAACTTTAAAATATTTTACAAATTAATAAAAAATATTACGCAGTTAATTCAATATTTTTTGATACATAATTGTTTTAGCTTTTTTTTATTATATTGATATATTTATTTATTATTTTCATATATATAATTTTATTTATATCTTTTGATATATATATTTAATATATCAGAAATAATCAAGTAACGGATACTCAACAATTGGCAAATCACGTGGAGAATCCATCAAATGTTACTCAAAGTGAATCGTAAAAATGCGCCGTGCATCTGCCTACCAGTTGCAATAGCATGAATGATTGGAAGCCATGTATTACTATATAAATTAATGATTATATCACCCCTTTCAACTCAGGGGACCCAATGTTCATGAGAATGACTCCAAAAGGACTTTGAAAAAATAAAGCCAGCTCAATCAACAGCAGTTTCTGTAGCTGTTTACTCAGATGAATGCCTTGGTGGCCAACAACTACATTTTTTTTTGTTACTTTGTAATGCCCACAAATATCCTGGGACAACTTATGGGGAATACTTTTGTAGCCATCAAGCCACGATTTTTTCATTGAGAACATTTAAATGAAGCAAATATGTAGAATAAATGGGAGTCTCTGACAAATAGCCACCAAAGATTAATGTCCATAAAAATAAAGTCACGTAAGGGCCAGATCGAAAAGAAAAAAAGTGAAAAACAAATCCGTCATCATTTATCAAATTCACAGTGGTACTAAATCATTGACAACTCAGCGGACTTTGGGAATGAGTGGGATGGACGCCATGGGAAGAAAGAAGCATTTAATCATTGACAACTGATCTAAGCCTGAACAGGCAGTAAGCCCTCGGTTGGATCGATGGGCTTTGAAGATAACAATTTTGCAGAATTGCAGCCATAATTATTGATTAGTTTCGTGCTTTGAGAAGCAGCCCAGAACATAATGATCAAGAGGCTTCGAAGAAAAGAATGAAAAGCATGTGAAGAGGAAGGCTCAGGCCGAGAGAGAACAATCGGTTGGAGTGAGAAAATTCATGGATAATAAGGGAAATTCGATTGAAGAAAATCGACAGCCACGAATTTTGCCACCCGAAGGCTCAGTTTTCGACGATCCATTCGATGATTACTACCATTTTGGGATGTGCCCGTGCATTTGACTTCTATTCATAATCGCAGCGGCGTTTCAATGGATACTCGGCTTATGCAAGGGGCCTGTGAGGGCCAGCTGATGAAGAAATCAATTCTTTTATCCTATTTTACAACTGTGATACTAATTAATGGACCTCGATGGGATGCAAGGTTTGGCCGAGTTGCACTATGGCCGCATCGAGACCTAGCACTACCCCACTAGTACACTTATTTAAAAATATTTTTTCCGGTTTTTTGAGAAGCACTGACGTTAGGAACTCCAGAGCGGTCCAGCAGTGATCTACGAGCAGGGCCACAATAGCAAATTTTTTAAAACGACTGTGAAAGTCATTCCTCCAATTCCATTTGAAAGAAATCTCTTACAACATAGATTAGGAACCATTAAGCCATGTGATGCGTACGCGTCGCGTGTTTTGTGTACTTTTAACTGTGGATGAGATAATAGGTGAACACTACAAGAATCTCAAATACACTGGGCTTTGAGATCCACCAAAAAATCATAGCTTCAAGAAGATTGCTTGCTCATCCGCTTTCTTTACATTCACTACACATCTACTGAAGCCGGTCAGTAAACTGGGAAGTTTTTACAAAAGCTCACCGAATAAAACCGAGTATAAACAGTAAAATCAGAGTCTGAACGTTGAAGAAATGACGCTTCGAAGTAAATCGGACCACAAATTTGGCAAAACAATCAATAGACATAAAAATATGAGGATCACATGGTAATACACAAAACAGCCAACCGCTTTTAAACCTCATAAAAAAGGTAATTATCCAAAAATCTGACGCTTACCGTAAGCGCTTGAGCACTAAGTATTTGACGTCGTGAAGCTTCAACCAGATAGCGTTGTGAAGAAATGGAAGGTTTGTGTTTAAGCCTTGACGGATCCTTCATTGGACTTGTCATCGTCATCGTTTGATCCTTCATTATGGTTGGCTCTCAGTGGATCGAGTAAAGTATAAAATATAGTAAAGATGACGTCATTGGTCGACTATTCGATCGGTTGGACACCGCGTTTCCACCGTTGTGAACGACGTTGTTTCGGTAGATTGGATGTGAATCCGCAGATGAAACTTCTTAACAGTGCGAAAACAATTTAGAAAGGTACAAACCAAATGAAGTTGTCGGAAAATCGCAAAAAAGCTTTTCAACTTCAAGACAAATTCCAAGGGTTTGAGAAAGAGGGAGAGTTTTGGGTTTAACAAAGACTTTGGGTTGGTTTCCCAATGATTCCTCTACACATATGTACATAGCCATGTGGTTAAGATGCTGTAAGACAGAAACCACTTGAAAAAAAAGAATTAGGTGGCAGCAGTTGGGAAACAATAGCTCAGGAACAGCTGTGATCTGAGAAACAAGCGGCTCTAGTCAATGGGGTGCATTTGTGTGTGTGAGGAGGATCTCATCAGGCGAAAACGACGAGACAAGACAACTCCTCGACGATGAACCTCCTCACGTTCGTTCTGGATCTTTGGGGCTGTTGTAATAATAGAAAACAGTGGGGGGCTCCGCCCAGATCATTATCAAACGAAACTATTTAGATGTCCTTTCTCAGAGGGAATGACAAGGGAAAGTGGCCATTTCAAGTAGAACGAGTCGGAGTTTTGGGCCGGGGGAAACGACATAACAGACAGCAGTGCAGAATAGGTACGACGTCGTCCAAGCAGTCAATGCATACATCAACGATGTGAATGACTGACTGACAAGACTGGCGAGGCTCACTGGCTAGTGCGAATGTTCCAAACGGAAACTACGGGAGAAACACTTTGTGGGTTAATCAGTCAGCCGGTTATGCTTGAGCTGGTCCAATGAGCAAAATGTGGTGTTCCGTCGTGAAGGCACAAGTGCTTGTACTTTTCACTGGGAAAGCAGGAGTTCTGTCACTCAACTGGCTGGTAAAAACCCTTGGGAACACCTGAAAAGAACGTCATTTTCTGTGACAAGTAGATGAGCTGTCATGGCCTGAACACATCGATGGGATCCCATTTATAACAAATGGCTGTGAGTGGATGAATCCTTTTGAATATGGGCTTTTTATATGATTCTAAATGATGCAATGGGCGCGTCACTCAATTGAAAATGCTTCTCAGGAATTTTCAAACCAATGCAGCTTCGGCGAACAGAGAAGATTGAAAATTTAATTTGCTAATCTTTGACAAGCCTGAATAAAGTCCCAGACCTCAATATTGAGCAACCCATTTGATCAGCTTCCCCAATCCAAGCCTTCAGTATCATCTACAAAGCGTTAGAGTTGAGGTCAAGCTAAATAATATCGTAGGTTATTATCCCGCCATTGATCCTTCGTTGATTCCTGGGCATCTGCGTGATGGTGCTCAGGCATTTTGATGTACCAGCACTGATACCCTGCAGGAAATCTTGGGAACGAATTCGATCTACTGTACCATACTAGTTGAACTGTGGAAGTATAAAAAATGTGGGTGCCAACGTCCTTCCAAGTTTTCGCCGCGGCAGCTACCGTACCCCCAAGTAAGTGTCGATTTATCAAATCTTATGAAAATTTATTTATGATGACCGTTGGACCAGGGTGGTTACTGACTGGGTCCCTCGGGACGTCAGACGAACGCCAAGACGGTCGCCAGCGCGATGATCAGACTTCTTCACGAAAGCTCTCAACGAAAGGAATTCTATGCCTCGTGTCCCTCGAGCGAGGAATATCCACTGGGCCACTCTGGCTCGAACAGGGACGAATTGGGTCGCTATTGGGGCTCGATCGAGAAATCGATGATCTACGGGACAACATGTGATACAGGCCATGAAAATTTATGAAGATACAGGTCAAAGGAGCTCCGGGAACATACTGTGGCAAGCTCAAAACCAAACGATGAAAAGCACCAGAAGATCGCAAGGATACACCATAGTTACAGGAAGGATCAGAGGCGTTTCATGACTGAAATGACAACTCTATCAGATAGGTGTCAATCAAGACGTAAGGTACCGTGGGAGAATGGAAAAAGAAATTGAAAATTTCCCATATACTTAATGGGTAACTGCTGTCATAAGAAATATATAGAAAGTGCACTGAAAAAGTGAAAAACAAGTATAAGTGACTTCTAATGAACTCCCATAACCCAAAGCCCACGTGGGCACGTGGAACAACGCCATCCGGGGGGCGTATCATGTATTCTGTGTTCATGTTCTCTTATGAAGAAAATGTCAATCAATATCAATGTGGCACGGTACTCCGGATGAAACACAAGCCAACTATTTCTCAATGTTCAAGTTCTTAAACCCATCTACAGCAGAAAAAAATTGAGCAGCTGTTCGGCATGACATACAATCTTATCCAGAAGATTCGATACAAAGTTGATTAGGCCACTTTTTTCCAAGTCTTCTTGCCAAGAAGCAACGGAAAGATGCTGTAAAAGGCAGCCCTATTATGTGCGGAAAATGACGTCTCATCAATTACATTGAAATAGTAGAGGTTGCACTACGGTAGGAACGATGGTGTCGAAAACACATGAGGTCGGCGTAAGAAACAAGGGCGGGAACTGAGTTATCACTTAATGGCACCTCCTGTCCCATACCCTCTTTAATTACTTATTACAATGTCTTTCGCCTGTCTGATGGACTCGATCTGTTGCTGCTGATCGACATGCCGAAACTATCGGGCTTTGAAGCGAATTACGGTAGTCAGTTCTGTTTCGCTATGGATAAATAGATGAGAAGGCAGCCTAAGACACTGAAGAGAGACAATTTTCAAGAATTTGGCTGGCGAAGGGAGGGTTTTACGTCTCAAAAGTTGCTACATATAAAGGAATGCAAATTCTCAGATTCGAGTAGACTTTTTTGGTAAAAGTAAATGATGTCAAGTAGTAGGGGTAGAAGCAGTACCTAGTAAGTCAATCATGTCCTCATCCGAGCCGTATGCTCCGTGACTTCGGGATAAGTCAAGGGAGGAAGAGAGGGGAAGAGAGAAGGAAAAAGGGGAAGGACCCAAGGAAGTCTTTCTTATAAAAATGACGACATTTTTATAAGAAACAGTTGATGGATGAAAACCCTTCAAACGGCGTGACCCTTTGGTAAAAAGCGTAGTTATTAAATTTGGGAATGCAGCTCGTTTTAGCCTCTCATTATAAAGTACTATGGCAGCTGTCTGTCCCAACCCTAACCCACCTGCGACAAAGCCGTGGGGAACTTAACCAGAAGAGAATGACAGCATATGCCACAAACCCGTAAAACTCCTTAATAGGTTACCTCCCAGAATTCACCAATTCTCCGACTTCACTCTAGTTCAACCCAATAAAGTATCGACCCATGCAAAACGTCATTTCTCATATAGTTGAAATGGATCATAAAGTAGAAATACCAGTTAAAACCAAAGAGAAGGGAAGTAGGAGAGATAGCAGATGCTACATAGAAGACATATGGCATCGTTTGCTTCCCAGAAAAAAAAAATCTGTCCAACTGGTACTTTACCAAAGAATTGTGGTAGGAATAACCATGTGAATAGGAAAGTTTACATGGGGTGGCTACTAGTTACCAAGACGCCTGGGAAAAACGAGCACATTCAAACTCGGAAGCCAAAGTTCTCCTGTATTGAAGCCATATATCCATCCTCTGATAACTGGAACTCGACATAAGCCGCCGTATATAAAATTCTTTCAGAAGGATAACCCATGTTATCGAGGACCGAACGTTGGAACAGGTCATCAACCATTTTCTTAAAAAAAAAAAAGAATTTGACGCCGTCTTCTGGACTTGAATTAATATCTCTCGGGTAAAAACTCCCATACAGTTCAGAGAATTGTAGGTAGGCCATTCTGACATGGGCCTTCTTCCTGAAAGACTTCGTTCCGGACCCAAAAAGTGCTTGCGAGAATGGGAAGTTGGTAATATGTAGGGAAGAACGTACATAGAAGGGTTTAATTGCTCAATTTCATCAGTTTTTGCCCGATGCATGCATGCACGTGCCGTCGGCCGTTGTCGTGTCGTGCCAGAGATTCGAACCGCTCTTCGATCCACTAGAGCAAAAAAATTGTTTTTGCATTTTCTCATGCATTACGTTTCGTTCTTCTCGGCAGGACACTGACGTCTGACCTAGTGCATGTGGGTGATGCCAGGAGGATGGACCGCCAGAGAGGGAGCATGAACTTTTTCGAATGAACCAAGAGGTCTTCCGAGGTGATCCATTTCCTAGCCACACCGCAAACTTTTTGAGATTGTCCAGTTTTCATATGTTTGTCAAGTTCGTGGTGCAATTTAAGAAAATCGATGAATACATATCAGCACCATGACTTTTTTGTGAAGATGGTGTAGTGGCAAATGGCGCACTATCACACACATGGTACGAGTTCAAATCCTGGATCGATATCCGCCTAGGCCAACTAAGCCTTCCAGGGCTGGTTAATTGGTACTAGGCTCGTCTGAAAGGATACAAACACTGATTTGTACATCAGCTGGCCACTGCAAGTCATTGTATAGGCCTCATACACACTCAATCGCCAATACGATTCTGAATGGAAGTCAAATGCGATGGCGCATCCCACAGACAAGATTGATTACCGCCCATAAAGACTTTATCCTTTCTGTTATTGAGCTTTCATCGCAAATTAATATACGGTTTATTAAAGTGTTTATTTGGGCACTCATGTTCCGAGCTGACATGAATCATTTTTTGAAAGGATTTTTTTTTGGAGTGCAATCCGAGCCTTCGCACTAAAGTTGTGAACGAGCGTCTACGACCAGACTCTTTGCCTCAGGGGTTCGTTTACTTCATACATAGGTCTCCCCTGTCGTGCGCATTTCCGGATCTAAACATAAACTTTGCGTCTCAGTTACCTACTGTCTCAATTGAAGAGCACACTCTTCCCAACGCAGTCAGCATGTTTCGAGCCGATTCAAAGCCTTGAATCCCTGTTTGAAGATGTACAAAGCCTCAGTTAAAAATCAAATTTTCTATGGTTTTACAAGATAATTGCTGCGAGGGGAATTCCCGATAACTTCCGAGCTCTGCTCTGGGAGATAGAGCAGAACATATTTTACGATGAGGCTTTTAATCTATATGAATTTTTAAGGAAAAGAATTCAAAAAAGTACGGTAAAACAGTTAAAATTGAAATTGGACAAATATCATCGTTCTGGGCAGACATGAAGAGTAGCATACCGTAGCAAAATATTCTGTGTGGAATACATGGATGTAAGTGCGAAGAAAAAAAAGGGTATTTCACTGGTCGACCCCATAAATTAGTGCTTTTGAACAAACATTCTACAGATTAATAAACCCCTCTCAGATAGACAATTGGGCAGATAGGTAGAACTCGATTCAGCTGTTTGAAAAAAAATTATAAGGTTTGGAGTATAAATCGGCTTGAACAGAAGAGCATAGCTGATGCACAAATGAAAACAAAAAAGATCCAATCACCGAGATTACCGAGGCGTCAGATAGAATCAACTTTTTGCTTTCGGACCTTGAATGCCACGAATTTAACCACTTGTAACTGTTTTCAAAACGAAAATTCAAGCTTGGTAGACCTCTTGTCATAGGATTTTTGTTTAATATTTTATGAAATTGGAGTAATTTTGCAGCTAGCACTCAAGAAGACCACCCCCTTTAAAACGGATGCAGAGACCCGTTTGATGGCATTAAAATCACCATCTGTCTGCCCATATCGTGGGTTCGTACGGATCTGGGGCTGTCATAAAAAAACTGATAAAAGAAAATGTAGTTGAGCGATGAATCGTGATGAGGTATGGTCTAATAGAAAACAGTAATCTACCGAATAATCTATTGGTGCAAAAGCTGGTGACCATAAGTAACCTAATAGCGCTGCTTTACAGCTCGAACTTTAGAAACAATTACTCTACATGCATACCAGTCAGCACAAATACTGCCCACCACGATAGCCACGCCCATCGGTCAACATCCACAAAGCTACGAAGGAAATTAGACGGTTAGTCACGGTAAAACGTGATAAAACAGGTATGTCAACAACGAAAGCAACGTTAGCACGCTAATACCAAAACGATTTGAACATGACGTCAACAGCATAACAACTCGTCCAAATCGCAGTTACTTTCCTTTAATCTCGTACAACCTCAGAAACGGTAGCAGTTACCAGCGTTTACATGTTTTGGTAGCATCATTTGTATTTATAGAGGAGAAACATTTTTGAACATTTGAATTACATAAATCAAAATAAACTATAAAAAATCCCTAAAACTCTAAATTTTCCAGGAATTTTAAAATTTACCCGCAGTGCAAAAAAGTTGTCATCAATCACAGTCATTTATAGGTAATACGATCGGATAGGTACGCTTAGAACTCTAAAAACAAAAAAAAAACCAAGATATAAAAACTGACTTTCAGTAAAATTTAACAACTGCTAAGTTGATTTGAAGGTGCCAGGCCAAAAAAATAGGTATAAACATCAAAAACTGAGAGTTCATATGAGAAGCGTGTATACACCCCAAATAAAAAAGTGGAAAAAATTAATGGAAAGAATTCAGTAACCTTGATGTATCCATTAGCGAGCAGCAATCGGGAGAGCTTTTGTTTTGGGCGTCCCTGATAGACCATTGAGACACATGCGGCCAGATATGCGGGTGCTTGTCCAGCTATCGTAATGATCACGTTCAGCCACACACTAGCCACACACAAATATATAGGGGGACCAATAAAATCGACGACTTTACACAGACAGAGCAACGAGAAAGAGTGGAATCATATGTGGGGAAGGCGACGCCGCCGCCGCAAGTAAATTTGCCGCGCGGACCAAGTCGGCGTTTTTACTTTTGGGCGATGCAAAAGTGAATTTCAGATCAAAAAGGACTTAAAGACGCACCTTTAGAATGTAAAGCCATGTTTCTTGGACAGGAAACGCGAAGAATAAGGTGGAGACCGACGACAGTGAAAAGTCGGCTTGCGCAACAGTAGCCGTAGCTGCCACGTTATGGCGCCAATCGAAACATCACAGCCCTGGCCCACAGCTTTCTCCTTGTGTTCCCCCAATTACATGGGCGATAATGCACATTGACGTGCAGCAAATTATCGGTGGGTGGTTGTATTTTTCCCTACTTGAAAGCCTTTTCCCATATGGCACGAGGGGGGGGGGGGCTGTAGTGGGTGTAGATGTATTACTCTGGATGTAGCATGCGTCAGACAGACGATAGTGCATAACATGCTGTCAGCAGGCGGATCAATAGCCACTTTAATGACACAGATAAATGTCCAATTATAAAACAAAATTAGAACTTTTCTCTTGCCAATACGACGTATACGACGATGTACTTTACTCCTTCTGCAAAGTAATTTCTGAATGTTCAGCCTCACAGAACGGAAGGCGTCGATTTTCCTTGCTTTCTGATGTCAGATCCCTTTGGATTGGACAGATTTTACCTCAAAAAGTGAGTAGAGCTAAATGGCTTCGTCATAAACTAAGAAGGATTCCAACCCAACCTTACCTAGACAGAGAAATGGATCCCCTTGGAGCTCCAAGGTAAGCTGTTCAAGGTGTACAGGATAAGTGTTTAGGCAACCTTGAGCATGGTTATCTAGAGGGGTAAGGTTGAGGTAACCACATAACCAGGGATTGCATTAACTAAGGATTCTGTCTAGATTTTGATCCTAAAAATTCCAAATCCCAAGTCAAAGGTAAACAAATGTTTTTTCTGATTCCCCAAATCAAACCCAAGGGAACTGTTCAGAATAGTACTGTAGGTACCGTATCCACTATAGGAAACAATATCGAAAAATACAAGACATCCGGCAAATTATTCAAACATGAGAAAATCGGGAAAATTCTGCTCAACCCCGGATTGACCTACTCCATCAAGGGTGCCCTGGGAAAATATGACTTCTGACATTCCGGTACTTGTCGTCCCAGGCATGGACTACTTTGCCAAGTCGGAAATTTGCTTCTCGACAAGAAAAAAATCACTTCCCGAAGGAGCCCTACAAATATGGCACGGGGAAGTGCAAAGACGGCGGGAGAGACAATGCACCCGAGTCAATTGTTTACAACTGGTACTGTAAGCACCGTATCTATGTACTGTAGCAAACAACAATGGAAAATACAGAGCAACCCGGCAATATTCCCTCATCCGGACAAAAATATTGCTCAACTCCGGCTGATTCGGATCGTGGAGGTTGCCCTTGGTAAAAAATGATTTCTGGTTTCTGGCTCTCCTAAGTTCCTTCGGTTTTTTGACTGAGGCCCTGAAGCGACTACCTTGCATCAATCGGAAATTTGCTTTTCGACAAGGAAGAAGTCACTTCGCGGAAGAGCTCCACAAAATTGGCAACAAAAAAGATAAGACGGCAGGATATGATATGATGACAGCCGGATCCATTAGAAGATGAAAGCATGTACGACGGAAAAGCATGCAGCCGATCGCGGTAATAATTTTTCCAAGAAATTCCGAGCCGTAACGAATACGTTCAACCCCTCAGTAATGAATAAATCGTATTAATCTCCTGTGATTTATACTTTTACCTTTATATCAGGTTAGATTGAGTGCCAAAAAAATGCTTTCAATTTACGCAACGATATGGAACGCAGTAGTGATTACTCAGAAGAAAATGAGTACGACGTTGAATCAAATCAGCCTCGAGGCAGCTGCAAATTATAATAGGACTACTAGAAGCTCTTTGATCAAATAATGGATCTCGCTCAAAGAAACTTTTGACTTTTACTGTGTACTGGTAATGCAATTATGGACTGACACCGGTAATCCTACAGTAATCAATCGATATTTTGATAATCTAAACAGTTGGGCAGCTGGAATTATAATGGCTTTTCCATAGGTTCTTTGAACAGATATCCTCAGAAATCACTCAATAAAAAATAGAATCAAAAACTTCCTCACAAGAACTACGACTTTTTTGAATTGGCAATCCAGCCATGGTCAAGTACCGTATTCCTACCGTAATCAATCAATACTCTGATTGGCCGAGGTCATGCAAAGTAAAACCATACAAAAGAAGGTTTCCCTGCGTTCAAAGGCCCTTTTAAAAATGGTTCATCTAGCAGTTTTTTTACCCACTCAAACACAGAGTTACTGATTTCACCTGTAGCATGAAGTAGGTAAAAACTCTGCTCAACGATTCCTTCCTAAAAAAGTCTGGCAACTCACGGGAAACTTTTTTCGAGAACTTTGTTTTTTCCCTGTTACGTGTAGAGTGCACACTGGAAAATTGGAAATCAGCTACACTTTTTTTCCTCAGTACTTCTTGGTATGCCAAAGAAAAACTAATATTAAGCCTATGGCGATAACCAGTCCTTAGGTGCAAGATAAGGGTAAATTCTTTTCATTGGAAAATATTAAACTTATTGAACAAATAAAAAATAAAAAAATCAATAGCGTCAAATCAAGCATGCATTTTAACATATTTTTGTCGGTTCTCCGCCGAAGAATTACTCCTTGGCTTCTTAAACTTCTATTTTTCAACTAAAATTACCAGGGCACCTTTGATGTAAATGGTCGAGGATGGTCCGGAAACGCTTTTTGTTCATAAGTATATCAGCGATCGGAAATGAATACAAAAAAGGGAGGGAAGTTGCACCACGATAACTAAGGTGGATACTGGCACCTCTCGGCCCAGTCTGCTTAGCGCAAGCAGATTCCATACTAAATTGTTCAATTTATGCATGGTCAAAGGCATAGTCCACGATTATCTAGGGTGTCTAAATTTAGTGCAAAAATAGTTCAAAGAAGGCGAACAAAAGGCAATAGTCGGCGCTGTAGGAAAAATACAAAGCCTACAAATATTGTTAATTAAGGGATTGAACGAAAACGTAATGGCAATAGTCGCTTGGGAGAGATATTCAGACGACCTGGCACAGTAAGCTGCCTGTGTGCAACGTGTGCTCTACAGCCTCTACAATGCCCATAAGAACTCTCCACCTTGGGGTGTGTGCGTCAGCTGAGCCGATTTTGGGACCCTTATAAATAATCAAGAATTCAATTTGATCTGGGACCAAAAAAGAATAATTCATCGTACAGATTCTTTTTTATAAGCATGTTCATACCACCCAACAAGACTCAGTCTCCTAAAAAAGTCGTTATTCCCTTCTTGACTGCAAATCAACAACGATTCGGAGTTAAACGAATGAATAAATAGAGAAGATATATGTAGTTATAGTGATATACAATGATAAAATAATAGTAATGCAATATAAACAATAAGCATACAATCAAAACCAAACTGTTCTGAATTACATTAAATTTGTTGGGAATGACAAAATTAGCTTTAAATATGAACATTCCTTTAGTTATACCATGAATAGTTTCAAAAAATCCAATTCATCTCTAGGCTCCCAGCAGTTATACTACGTTACCCAAACCTTGTGAAACCTTTCCAACTAGTCGTAAGACTTCCTGCTCCATTAAATATTGAGTTACAACTGAAACTGTTTGCTCCAGCTATGTAAATGGAAATATGGGGGTGAATAGACGGCGTAGCCCCTACATGTGGAACAAATTATCAGATCCCGGATCGCTGCCTGGAAAAGGAAGCTGCCTTCTAGCTCTTCAAGGCTGGTGACTGTACCAGGTATACCTGGGATACTTCGAAGGTTAACTTCCAGCCCTTCTGATCTTTCTCAAAGCGACATGAAAGCGCTTTCAAAGGTCATTGCGAGAAAGAATCAAAGCAGGATGCGTGGCATACTTCGGAAAGGATTGGTCAATGATTAATGATTGTTTTTACAAAGAAAAGCACAAAATTTTCGTTGGGACTGATGCGATCGTGATAAGCCGCGCACTCTAATTCCATCCAGAATCACAAAGGTAATTAAATATGTATCAGCCCAGTGATGAGTCAGCAAATCAGGTGATGTCCTTTGCACAATCCCATCATTAGAACCGGGTATCCCAACCTAGAAGAAGTATTTTGGTCGAAGCCGAATGCGATCCGGTAACTGTGGGCTCTTGCAACTCCAGCCTTTTCGCTATTTGCTATTTCCTGATAAGCAAAATCGGACGAGACTGCATCCTTGTGCTTCATTTGAACTAAGAAAGAGCCATCTGGCTACAGCTACGCAAGAGTTTGACGTCAGCGTAAGGGCCATAAAAAGTGTTCATTTGGATTTGATCAAATGATGAGGAACATATGATGATCGTAAACGACGGCTACAAGCCGGAATGCGGCGAATTTCATAGAATTTTCAGCATTGTAAATTGGGAAAGAAAATTTTTGAAAGGAAAAGGAAGCTAAGTGGTCCTCATAATTGGCCGGCTTGGAATGTACATCAAATGGTGATATGTATGAGGCATGGGAATAAAATTTTGTAAGATCAGAGCTTGCATAATGGCATGACGAGTAGCTTTTCCAATTGATGGAATTTCTGCTTGATCATTTAAGCATTTCTGTTGAATGTCTACCTTCATGCGATTCCCCATTTCTTTACCTGGTTTCTTCGCTTGTGGGGATGAAAATATTGTATAACGAATCGAATAATCAAAGTTGGTAAATCTGATATGTAAAAGATGACTAATGTCACAACAGTACCCCAATCAATGACCAACTCACAAGCCACCTCAAGAGAGGCGTGACTTTTGTAGTGGGCGGGATTTTTATATCTATTTCCAAGTGGCCAACTATACTCCTTGACTCTGGAATGTTACGGCCAAGTATAAAAATATAAATAATAAAATATAAAAATACATATATATAAATACTGGAAAAATACTATAAATATAATTAATACATAAATATATATATATATGAAACTTCTCAGCGCAGTGACAGTACTTCTGCTCTAAAATTCTGAGCGAGTATGGCCTTAGGCACGACGAAAACGTAAAATAGCGAAAAAATTATAAAGTCAGTCTACAGTTGGATAGAACCTACTTTTGAATAATGCTACACAGAAAAAGTCTCAGTAATTCATTAAAATTCAGTAATCTTTTTATATAGGAAAAACCAATTGTTTCGTTGAGGAGGTAACAAAATAACAAATTTGTTGTAATAAATAAAATACTTTTCACACGCACAAACTTCTTGGAACGATGAACCATCAATGGAGGGGTCCTTCAGGGTTTCCTCCAAGGTCAATGGCAAACGAACTCTTATGAATCTCCGCTTAAGTTTAGATATCGTTAATCACCTATCACAGAAAACAGTTTTGCTTTCTGATTCGTCTTCCTAGCATTAATCCTTAGCCGAGTAAATAAACATACTTATTAAAATAAACATACTTATTAAATTACAGCAGTACACAGATTACGAGTATGGATAATGTACCAGATTACGAGTATGGATAATGTAATTTAATTGCTGAATTATTGCCATACACATCAAAATCGACAACTACGGACTTGAACTCATTACGTACCATGTACTTTGAACTTATGTAGTGTGTGTGACTTAAAATAGGTATTCAACTTTAGAAAACTTCAACCGATAGTATTGCTATGCTTGAGCTAATTACACTATTATAGTTTTTTATATTCAAAAGACTAAAAATGAGAGTTGTCAAAAATCAAATAATTATTAGTAATCGATCAAATTAACTTGAACCAAAAGTTGTAAAATTATTGTTAAGAATGGAATCTCTCGAAGAATCAATTCCGAGTAAGGGTAAAAAGAGTTGATCTACTACATATGCCATAATTATTATGCCCAGAATTACAATATTTAGATTTAAATTATAATAGAATTAAAAAAATACAGAAATAAACAGTAAAGAGAGACCGACTCACCATCTTATGACAATTATACCTGAATCTACAAAATGTCGCTGATTCGTTCAAATCGAAATTCAAAAAAAAAAATGCTCACAAAAATTTGGAAATCATCGGCTACTGATCCTGATTAATCCGGATGAAAGAATAATTTAAAATTGTGGGACAAAAAGGATTACTGTAGCCATTTCCCGAAAGTCATAACAAGAGATATTGAAGTATAAAAAATTCGAAAAGAAAAATGTTTATAATGTGCGGAGATTATTGATTAGTGGTCTGAATTATTTCAAAATCGGAAAATTCAATATTAAGAATTCAGAATTAAGAAAAAAAAAATTAAGAAGAATTCAGAATATAATATGAAAACTTTGGAAATTTTCAAGTGAAAAAGATTACTGTAACGATTACTGTAGGAAGAGCACACAATTGGTGCCCTCGATTTCAGCGATAAACCTACATTTTGCATTCGACTGGTACGCCGTGAATGTGGCCGAGCACTGACGACACTTGCCGGTCGGCGCTGATGGTTTGGCGCTAATGTTGCCGGCGGCGTGAACGTCAACGACGGTGCACCACAAGCCGACGGGCCTTCGCCTGAGTCGCGTCCGAATACGGCCGTCTTCATGCAACCATCTGTAGCCATACCAATATCATACCCAGGATTACGGTAAGCACGATCGGTAGCGGTATAATACCAAGCAATGTAGAGAGTAAAATGAAATAGTTGAAAGCATCGATGTAAGGGCGAAGGGAAGAAGTGATAGAACGATGTAAATGCCAAAAGAGCGGCCCCAGGCAGGAAAGCAAGTCCAGTAGACATCGAAGGTTTTTGAGTTTTAGTGAAGATTCGATTGATAGGTCCAGATAACCAAGTACAACGTGCACATTACAACCGTACAAGCCCTACTTCCAAATAACTCGTTGACGCATGAGCCTGTATGTGGGAGTTAGAAGCAGTAGCTACTTATAAAAACTCCTTATTGGGAAAAGGTTCAAAAAGGAACACAAACAGAAAAAATGGAAAGAAAACGAAAAGGAAAGGTTGAGAGGAGAGAATGAAAAAGGAAGTTGAAGGCTCGAGAAAATTTATGTTGGTAATGCGACGATTATGGGGATTTTATAGAAAATAGGAATTAAACTTAATTTCTTCAAGCTCCCGTCCGTGGGAATGATGTACAATACCTCAAGAGATTGGGAATGAGCCAAGAACAGAAAAAATGCTGCCCACGAAGGACATCATGGAGCCATGTCAAACCCGTTGGTAGCTACGAAATTCGCCAGTTCTCATTTATTCTGCAAATGAATGCGCCACGAATTTAATTTTTGGCCAAAACTTTGGTAATCGCTGGATGCGTTCATGGCCTCTACCGTAGATATCAATAATAAGTGTACTATCTACCAGATTTTGTGTTCCTACGTGATCTGGCATCTATGCGCGATCTCAAAAGGGTGAAGAAGGTGCTTCATCTATAGGAGGCTCGACATTACGACTCAATGAGCATGAAGAATTACATCAGTTCAGCGCTTGGGTGCCAGATAGCCTATTGAAGTCACCTGATGTCCCAGTCATCCATTTTACAGCCGGGGTAATTAACGCCAAATCTGTGATCCAATAGGAACGAAATTCTTGCTTTTCATAAGTATAGTATCCGATACTGTGGGTTATGCCAAGACGAAAAGTTCGAGAACTGCATCAATTTTGATTCGTTGATTGAACCTCACAAAACCGATCAAGAAGTCGATCTACAGCTGGACTAACAACCTTTTTCGACAACCTTATCAATGCCATCATGCAACGATGAATTATGAACCATTGTACTCTCTCAAGTTCTCATGGGTGTGGCGGTAATCGATACTTTCACTACTTGCTCATCCAATCCACCGTATCTTTCTGCTTATTCAATTTACGCCCTCTAAGCATGTGCAACAACTTGTTCCTTTCTTAGTAACCTTATTTCTTACGAGTAGGAAAATATGTGATGAAAAAACTATGGATGGGCAAGTAGCCGAACTCATAGACCTATGAAGAGACGAGTCCCCTCGAGTAGTGTTGCTAGAAGACGGAAACTAGGGCGAACTCGATTACTCAGCGCATCGTTAAAGAGCTCATGTTGACAGCTGACTGCTCATGTGCCCATTCTGGCTTACTGATTAGCTGGTCGTCTGCTAGGTGGCCACTCAGACGATTTCATCGCTGCATTCAACAAATTACTCTATTAACCAGAATATTTCTCAAGACAGCTAGATAGGTACCCCATCGGGGTATCCTTCTTTAGGATCATTTTCATCTTGGAAACTTAGCGGTATATCCTCGATTGATCTACACATTTGGTAGAAACCAGGAATCACAGTGGTGATCTAATCAGTGATTACTTCTGGGATGCGCCATGCAGTTATCTGCCACTGGAAATCAAAGGCCAAAGTCGTTTCCAGCCAACACTTTCATGGAATAGATGAATCTCAAGGGATCAAGGAATCCAACAATCGCATGGGATTCGATATAGGATATCGCCGTGCAAATGGCAGCAGCGGGGAATACCTCTGCGCCAGCTCTAACAACTATACCCTAATCGAGGTTTTTTTCAGAAATTATCGATCGACTATGAGCAGTTGATTTCGAAAATTGAAAAAGAAGTCGCCAAAAAAGGCTAGAAAGGCTTAGAAAGGAAAATTCACTCGGAAGAGGGCCTGCTGTGGTCTATCGATATTCCAAGGATGGCTTCTGAGAGGGACGCGGCTAATGTTTCGGAAGTGATCTCATTAAGGAGTCATAAAGATTGCCCCTCCACACTCCATGCTCCGCCAGTGGAACGAGAATCTCCAGAACGTCAGGAAAGCTGGTTCGCAGAAAACAGAACTCGAAGTGGTGGTAAGACAGACAAATCGATATGGAGTTGTAGAAAATGAGCCATGAGAATTCCCTAGGAGTGTGTGGGAAGTACAAATTCTGTCAGCCATGACAATATCACATAATTAGACGGCAGAGTAAATACAAACGGTATAATAACGATTGAAAACCTTTTTCTAAAAGCTAATTTTGTTATATTGTAAAGAGAAGCGGGCTTTTCTGGGGATTGGAAAAGAAATTCCAGGAAACGTTACTGTGCTCGTTACAAAATTCATGCCATACAGTTTCCCAATCGTGAACATCAATCAATAATCGATCAATAGTGGTGCCGAGATATTCAGGAGGACAACTGAGACTCTACTCCTCATGCGCAGAAACCTATCAAATATGTGTGAACGTGAGAACTCGATTTGGAATTCTATGATGAAAATTATGGAGCCCGGCAAATGGCGATACTTCCTGCAAAATATCAAATTCTCAAGTATCGATCGAAATACGAAAAATCAATTTTTTGCAGTTTTTCCCCTAAAACCTGCCGACCCATTCTGAGATGATTTCATGTAATTACAAAGGATTCCGAATGATGAGTTATCGATCGCAATCCCTATATTGGTAGTTATCGATCGGTTGTCAGGACAACGGGACGAGCAAAAAACAATTGAGTAAACAAAAATAGTAAACAACGACAACCAGACAACTTAGGGATGGATGTAGGGAAACCCCTCACACGAACCGTTTACGGAACAATTGGCACTTTTAGAGAAGGAAGAGGAAGAAATCTCATCACGATAGAATCTACGGGCCTGATTGCCGATTCAAGTCCTGTGGGATAAGCCATGCAACCGACTTTCATTCACATTGATGAGAAAACTTAGTGTACTGAATAAGAATGTTGACGTCATTTAAGTCATGCGATTCGAGCGCAATAATCAATATTCGTGATAGGAATGTAGAGGAAATCCTTGACTCTGCTTCTCACGCCCAAACACCTTTCGAGCATGTCTTTACGTGAAAATAGAAGTGTCAAATGAGCTCAGAATCAAGGATTCTGCCTCGGTAAATGGCCATTACCATCAAACATGACATTCTCTCAAAGTCTCCTTCCCTCTGCCCATGTCCCACCCGAAACTAGCCAAGAGTGTGACTCAAACGATCAGGAGAGGGACATTACTATCGTCTCGTTATTTCACTGATTTGAGTGATGAAAGGAAAAGATAAATCGAATCAGAGCAGGTAAAGAAACAATAAGGAAGTAAAAGAAATGCCATATATTCATGAACGTAAGCGGCTCTCAAATGGATAGCCATCTGACCGCCGAGAAAAGAAAAGACGACAATAATTGAAGCTGTAGAAAGGGAAACGGAAAAGTAATTTACTTTCGTGCCGCTGTCAGACTGCAATAAGAGCTCTCGGCACATGACAGCTAGAGCAACCTGCAGGCAGCCAGTCATTTTTGGCTTGGCTTGGCTTGGCTGCTGCAATGCGTCCGACATCCCTCTCTCCACAGCAGCAGCAGGCAGTAGCCGGCAGGCAGTCGCAACGACGGCGACGATGAATAGCCTGGTCGTTTTTTCCGGAAGGCTCATCAACTATCGGACTTCAATGGCAACTTTTAAGTGCAACAGCAATAAATGTCATCAAAATTGCTATTTGAAATTTGGAAATTGTCACTTTGACACTGGTCATATCCTCAGTGAGTTTGTTATCGAAAAACCTCGAGTAGACGGGAAACTACTCACTACTGACTTGTGTCATGCACAATTTCGGACCTAATGCCTCACAAGATGGTCGATTTCTGAAGTATTACTTTTCAGAATATTGAAGTCCGATGTTTTTCCTTCATCGACTTCGACTCATATTTTGAGCTAATTCATTTCTTCACTTCAGAATTCCTCTAACTGAAGTCAGGCCAGACATCGCTCAGCTACCAACACTGCACAAACCTCTTCATGGGGGGGGGGGGGGGGGGGAAGGGTTAAGAGGAAGGGAGGGGGCTGTTTTGAAATCTCGTTGAAATCGTGTTCGAGAAGACAATCTGTTCCGTTTGTGTTGTGAACTCAGAAGCAGCAGAACTTGAGAGGATGATTTTACACCGAAAAGTACAGCAAAGTTCTGCCAGTGAAGGTTAGTTCTTCATGTGAAAAATAAACATTACGACTCAAATTTCAGCCGTAAAACGACAGCTTGCAGAACGCCCACTTAGAAAACAAAGGACGGGCTCCTGTTTTCACCCTCCCAAAACAAACTATTTTTCTCTGAATAATTATCAAATTATGGCGGACCACATTCTCATAAACCCTTTCATCTTTTTTTGTGAATATTCGGAAAAGTTCAAAATCGATCAGATTGGGCTATCGAGCCTTAGAATACAGAGGACTGGACTGATGTGGGAGGATGAGAGCACACACCATAAATTGATTGGCTCACACAAATCACTGTTAAGGTCAAATAAAGCATTCGAACGACAACATGATTCCGAATGGGATTCAAATGCATGGCGCAATCCAAGAAGGAATCGATCCAAGGCGAAATCTCGATCTTAGCTATAGATAGCCAATAAATCAAACAACATGGTTTTCTTCGTCTCAAATTTAGTTGCCTCAAGTATCTGAAATGCCTGCCCGCTACATGGTACGCTGGCAATCACCCTTTTCCGCAGTTGGTTCACCCCGGATCAGTCATTTTTGAAAGAACACTCAGGCATCACCCAGAAAATCGATGTATTCTGGGTAAAATGATTTCAATGACTACAAAACGAAAATACATTGCACAAAAGTTTTGGCTGCTAAGGGATCACATCTTAATCTGACCATTGCAGCCTTTGGACTGCCATCTTTGATGTTTGATCAAGCACCAACCCTCGCGGTTAATGGAGTACAGCTTTTAATGAGTTTTTTTTTTCAATTTTTTGGCTCCCTGCGAAAAAGTCTTTTTTTTTTTGCTAGAAAATTAAAATTAATCATCCTTGTTTCAGTGACAACCGCGTGTCGCTCGTCGTCATCGAAAAATATGGAAAAGCTGAAGTAGCAAGCCCGAGCATGAATAGGGGTTCTCGTTGGGATTGAAATTGATCTTAAAAACCATAAAAAATAAGTTAAAGCAAAAAAAAATCTGGAAGCACTGACGAAGAAAGCTGTCTGAGCCTATACGAGGGATTATGTCTAGCGAAAATGACTACGGTTCCAAGTAATGTGAGACTGCGAAAAGATTTATTCATGAACGAACTTCAAAAAGGCATTTTTGACTTTCCCACACGAAAACTCCCATTGAGTGACAAGTAAATTTGCAGTTGCCAAGCTGTCTCCAAGGCTATCTTTATCGTTGGTAACTCTGTACAGTAAGAACCGGAAGTAATTACATATGTATCCAAAAGTTTTCTCGAAAAAAAAAAGAATTCGATCCATTTGAAGGTTCGAATCCAAAATAGACGATGACAAAAGATATTCAGTGGTAGCAGCTCAGTCGCTGGAGCTACCCCTCCAGAAGGGAAGCTTGAAGAGAGGAGTTTCCGGATGGGATTATGTTTGGTCCTATAGAACTCTCATCAAAACCCATCGAGTCATCTGGCGAAATAATGGGCGAAACAGGTGGTGGGATTATGAAAACGATCAAAGTCAGATAATTATCGCATCACTTTTTACCGATGCTCGCAGTAATGTGATGAGAAGCTTATAGAGTACCCGGGTACTGCCGAAAATCGGAATAGGTCCATCAGCCCGGTCAACTTCTCTATTAGCGAAAGTGGCCTGAGCAGAAGTATACGTCAAAGAATCAAAATTGCCATCCCAGTAAGTAGGAAAGCTGTCCATATGTTTTGACTGAACGAATGGGTCGCGAAACGGTGCTCATTTACTTTGCCCAAACGAAATTTGAGAAGTTTCGGGTGAAAAAAGTAGGCAAGTCACAGCCACAAGGTTCGCTGACCTCATAGGAACTCTGATGAATCGAAAAAAAGTTTATTAAACATTGACGCCAGTCCAGAGATGTGCTGCACCTCCTAGGACACACGGGGGCCGGTCACAGACGGGCCGGCTTTCATTGCCGACGACGACGAAAGCCAACGACGACGAGGACCGAGATATTCTGGCCAGAGTAATGCGATATGGCGAGAACACCAACGACGATAACGAACTTTCTGGCGACAGCACGACATCACGATTTCCGACGTCACACCGACGGCAACATTGCCCTTCGACGTGGACGGGTGCACTGAGAATTCTAACGTCATAGCATCAGAAGATGTACGAGACCTTTTCATGCCCTTTTTCGGAGCAACCTCAACTTTTTCGATTTTTGATGCCCCAGTACTCCATAGCGTGATGGGAGAGGTACCCACAGAGGTACCAATCAGACCGATATGAACCCGGTTGCTCCACAGAGTCCCAGAATAGCAAGAGAGCGGGGAGGGAAACAAGTACTCGCTCATTCATGCACTTCATTGGCATTCTTTGCAGCGCTTCCTATAAGCATCGAGCCATTACCATTCTGAAGCCTATTCACCTCATCAACTTCTGAAAAGTCGTTCGCCTGGGGCGGAAAGTAAATGCAGGAGAGTATTACCCAATGCAGCACTGGGTCATTGTGGGTAGTCAATGAATCCCAGGCGGTCTTAGGTTAACCGGGCGAATAGGACTCCAAAGGAGATTCATCCCAACAATTTTCTTGCAAGTCAGGGTTGGGTCTGAAAAACGGCCTTCCAATCGTTGACGTAATTGCTTTGATTTCATCAATTGCGAGTATGAGGGGTGATTTTCAGCAAATGACGCAATCGTGATGGAAGACGAACGAACGAGTTTCACGTCACGGACACGCCCACTATCGAATCCCGCCCTTTTGCATGACAGAAGTAAAAAACGTCAATTCCCATTTACCATCAAGTCTTGTAATTGATGCGCATATATATTATATAGAGCATGCGATCCCCTTAAGAGTGCACGAATACGATCAAGAAAATTTGAAATCGATACTGCTAGGAAAAACCACGGGAAACTCGTCCATTTGTTAGATGATCTATCCGAGGTTTTTTGCCATAACCTTTGGTCTAAACACTTTATGATCCCATGTATGTCAGAAATAACCCCTTGACTTCATCAGTTCACAGTAACATTCACATGTTCGTCTTGGCCTCAATCGATTGATGAATGGACGAGTTTACTGCGTTGCTTCAGAACTGATACTTCATGAATAATGGATGAATTACATGGACTTTTTGCGCTAATTTTTGACGAATTTTCAAAGGATTCCCTGCCCTGTCCTTCAGGTACCCTGCCCATTACTCAATGTATTTCAATTTTTCGTTGAACTTCCTTTACTGGGGGAACCGATTTTATTCAAAATAGGAGAGCCGAATCCCTCATGTCATGATTCCAAATTCCCACCTGAGAGAAAATCGCCACTCAACCAGGAAAAGAGGGGTGATGAAGTTATCTAATGGGATACAAAGAGAAAGGGATAAACCGAATAATTGCAGAATAAGAGAGTTGAAATAGATGCAAATCAAATCGACGGCTTCTGAACAGATGTGGCAACACTAGGAACAACTCTGTCGGAATGCTGGACAGCTGAAAGGCTCTGCAGAAAAAATCTCAGAGTTGTTGCCGATTGGTTCCGATGACAAAGTATTTAAGGGACCCTTTGGACCCCACGATCTTGTCAAAGAGCTTCAAGAGAGCTTTGGCAACCTGCTCTGCTTCTACCCATCGATCCCCACTTAAAGACCTATAGTCCTCTCGAGACTTCCTTTTTGCAAGATAGCAACAAATGGGATAGGAGGAAATGGGATAGTGTCACGTAGAGCACGATCGAGCGAAATTCATGAATCGAAGCTCGGCTCGATACCCGCTTAGCCTAACCACACCTTTCACCCTTTCAGGATCGGTTAATTAGTAATGTCTGGGAAAATAAGCGCTGCTTTATCCTTTCGCCTTTCCGCACTTCGCCTGCACAGCACAACATTTGATCGCCGCTACTGGAACTCAAATGCGTATATGAGTGCCCCAACAGAACTGAACAATCCCAGGAAACTCGATCCTTTCAACCCTCTGACAAGTATTGCAGGAGGAAATGATCCACTTACGCAGGATATAAAAGAGTTTGTGTGAAAATGCCAGAAATTTCATTCAAGCCGATCTATCTAAGGTGAGTAACGTCGATTTCCGATAGAACCGACAGAAATTGACATCACATATGAAAAAAAAAACCCCATAAGAAAATCTAGTTCTAACACATGATCGATAGTCAGAGACGCAGAATGCAGAACAAAGTCTGCTTCTCTGATCATCGTCAAAACTCTCTCAGTCAACGGCACAATGGTGAAAATTAATTGCTGTTGATCCTCAGCTCGGAAATTTCATTGATATACAGACCACGAAGATTAATATTGATCCAAAAGGGTCTAAAAGACTGAGGACGAAGTTCTCAAGAGCTCATCAATCTTCCTTTAAGATACGCCCCGACTCGGTCCCTAATCAAGAATGTCAAGGCGTTTCGGAGGGCATGTGGCCCACACAAAGACTTGTAGTGGCATGCCAATGAAGAGAACAGAAATTTTATCTCCCAGACGAGGCTAGCATAAATTCTGCGACTTCGGAAGGATGGAAGGTTTGGTTGGCCTGGGCACACAGCAATACGACACCCAGATTCTCGGACCATCCCCTCCGCCCAAAAAGTTCGAATGATGAGTATGAGAACTGTGAAGATCAAGGAAATCAAACGACAAGGAAGCCACAAAATGATGGCATGAGCTCTATTTTTACGAATTGCCGTATTCGAGTACACATGAAAAGGATAAATAATAAAGATTCCGCGCTGACCAACCCCGTTTTGAAATGTGCCACTCATTCAACGTTCATATAGGATCGTAGCAGCATCTGATTGAGGACTTGGTCATTGCAGTGACTTGTTATGGTAAGGTAATACACAAGCCAGTGCTTTTATCCTCCCAGAAAAGTTCGGAGTCAACATATTGACAGTAAATGGACGCAAAGCATGAGAGTTGGCCCTAGTGGGTATCGATCCGGGGCAGGATCAGGTGGTGGTACCGGCGTTATCGCACCTGATCCTACCCAGATGTGGTACACCATCACATCTTGCGATCCATATGCCGAGATTAGTGTCAAAGTGCGCTGAATCGAAAACCAATCGAGCAGAAGTATTAGTAGGTTGCAGGAATCGGAGATCGAAGAAACAACAGCATTTTTAGTAAATGTGAAAGGTAGGTGGGCCATCAGGTAGGTAGAGGTGTTGAGTGCTTTCTAACAGCTGATGTAGTGCTAATGGAAAACAAAAACAGATTTTATGATTTCGCAGGTAAAGGGGAATCACTTCAGACCATCGGATCATCACGGCTTTCGAACCCTTTCATGAAACATCTCAGAGAGGGAAAATATTCCCGATGACAGGATTCTATATGACTCAAACATCCATTAGGGTTCGTCATGAATTCGAAGGACTCCACATTCTGTACAGCATCAGCAGAGGACAGACGAAAGAAGACGAAACTTCTAGAAGATGAAAGCTGTTCATTTGCTCCTTCACTACTCATCTCATTAGAGGGGCCATTACGCTTATTAATCAACCCAAGCATCGCCAAAAAATCAAAGTGCCGTAATGAATCAAAACACTGACGTCAATAGAAAAATTCTTCTACGAAATCCAGGTTGGATGGAAAGAAACGACATACATCACGTAGTAACACAGAGATAATTAGTAGCCATTAGAACGTATTTCGTGAAACGAAAAAGAAATCCGAGATTTTTAGAATATCCGATCGAATAATCGGTTATGAAGCAGCTATCATGGATGGTTTATAGTCGACGACCAAGAACAGCGAAGTTTCCAGACGTTCGGATCAATCGATAGTGCAAAAAAATCTGAGCTTCGTCCACTCACAACCTGTCAAAACTCGATCTCAATCGATTTCCGACAAAATTTTTCCAAAATACCAGAGACATCGCCTTTTGTCCGAATTTTTCCTGTAAATTTTCCAGCCCAGTGATGATCGCCAACGCAAACTGTTCAGGGGACGACGTGTATCGATTTTACGCGCCTGGGTTCATGAAGTTGATAAGTATAGGGAAAGATATCCATCCACATAGCTGTTGCAGCTCCGATCAGACGTCGTAGAGGGATCAGTTTAAGGTCGTCGATAGAACAAGAGCGATCTCAGTCGTCATCGAAAGTCAAAAAACCGTAATCCTACAGTAATCTCAGTTCAATCGATACCTAGTCTGGCCTGGTTGAGCCACACTGTAATGCCGAGTTTTCTTTATTTAAGCCATCAAATCTAGCAAACAAAAGCCCGGAATTACCCACCGCTCCAGACATAAAGGTATAGCGAACGTGAGACCCGAATTATTTACCCCAAAGGATTGTAAACATGTTTGTCGGTCTCGAGCGCGAAAACTACGTGGACTGGCACCTCTACTTTCTGCAAAAATCCTCTCAGCCTAGCAATTCTTAGACTTCACAGAGTAATGCCGAATACAAGCAGCTGGACCCCATTTACCTAAGGGTAAGAATAAGCGTTACATCCGGCAATAAAAGAAAAAGAAGAGAAAAATGAAAAGGTGTAAGCCGCCACTTCCGCGCCTGGGCGCATCCATAACACTGCCACGCTCAAGTCCAACCTACCCGGAGGACGCCTTTGAAAAAGCGAAAAAGGAGGGGAAAAAAGAGAGTCAGACGTTAAACACGCTAGAAAAGACTATGTGAAGTCTTAAAAAGCTGGATAAACATCAAAGCATACCGAAAACCATTATGAGCTGTTGATTGACATGATTTTTAGACCCAGAAGGGTCTAGTAGAAGGCCCAAGACGAACTTCTCACTCTTTGAAAGATTTCAAAGAGGAAAAGGGCTGAATATCTGCTGAGAAGGAGCTTATGAATCGGATGTCATGAAGCGTGAACGTCGTCGTCGTCGCTTCGTCGTCGTTCCTCGTAGGAAAAGTCACTTTTTTGGAGTTGCTGCATTGCTGATGTAGCACTGACGACGTGCCGATGAGATGTGAGCGATATATTTGTGGTGGGGAACAAGATTAGCTGCGACGACGAAGCACTTTGTACATATACACCGACACATATCAATGAATGCACCCTCCACAAATGAAAGACGACGCCTCGGCTCAGAGAAAATGCTAATTCAGCATGGCCATACAAAAAGTGACGGAAAGAGACACACTTACATAGCTCTATGAAGGATTTCTCGCTGTAGATGCCTCCATACCGATCTGACCCCAATTACTTTGCCCTGGTTAAGACTTAGCCCCAGTCAGTGCTCGGGTGCAGCACCCAATGGCCGGCAAAACATTAAAATCGGGTGCGGGGCAGTTTAAAAGATAAACGCTGAATGGCTGGTAAAAATGTGACGGAAATTTATGTGGCACCATAACAATATACGTAGCGCTGAAATGGTGCAATGAAATGGGTCAGGTGGCCGACATTCTCGAACAAGCCTAGTTATTGCTGGAATACATAATCTAAGCAAAAAAAGCTCTACTCTTAACACCTTGAGCCGCTGCTTGCTGTGTAAACTTAGGTGAGGCTGCCCTTATCTGAAGCGTTGCTGTAATTCATAGTAATCTATGGTGATTCACCAGGCGTTAAAAACCGATAAATTAGGATCACCAGCGATTTCTGATAACATGAAATGTGACACAGACAGACAGAACTGAAGAATATCAAGCCGAAGGAATGGTTCTTACCAACGCAGTAGGCCGTTCCGCTTCAGGCAGTGGCCGTAGAAAGTGAAAATCATGCGGACGGAAGCGAAACGGCCTACTGCGTTGGCAATAAACCTTCCTACAACTGGACATTCAACAGTTTCTACTAATGCCTGCCTGTGTGTTATTAGAATTCGCTGATGACCCGGACTTATCGATTTTCAGCGTCTAGTAATTTATTATCAAGTATTTCAGATCATGGCAAAGCCTCAGAACGGAAGCAGCTTCACCCATGACTTTATAAACTGAGTGGGGAATAATTACCGATTACTCCCGTAAATGAACCAAATACAGTCTATACAGGTACTTATTAGGAGCTTCGATGGGCAACAGTGATAACCAAAGCAAAGAGATCCTTCCTTCGGATAGGCAACAAATGGGATGGGACTGGACGTGTGTGATAGATCATTCCATATTGAAATGAATCTCAAAATAAAGCAAAATCCCTCTTGAGCAATGCTCCTCTTCTTTGATTTATCGCCGCTGTTTTACCCAAAAGAAATCCTTCTGCTTTGTTCTTTTACCGCATACCATTGCTCATCCACCAGGCTTTTATTACGGTAAACAATTTCAAACATCAGGGGGAAACGGGCAGAAGAAACGCTTTTGTGTAATCGATCCGCCGCACGCGGCTGTCGCGGATCATTTGCCTCATCATAAGAAATCTAGCGTTCTTCATACAGCTCCAGCTGCTATGCGATTATTACTTTTGGCATGATTCCACTGTTATTTCTTTTGTTCCTGAATTTCTTAATTGCTACTGCATTCTGTTACATTCCTTCGCGCGCGACGCCTCTCACGCCGCGTCGCGACACTTCCGATCCTGCTGCACCACACCCAAAATCAGTGCAAAACCGTCCTTTCCGTCAGAAAGTTTCCAGCGAAAGAAGAGGTTTTCGTGGGATTGAATCAAGTGGGAATAGCACAACATCTTTACTGCCTTGCCATACTGTTACTAGAAAATGACAATCGGGAAGAGGACCGCTTTATGTGAGGTCGCCCCTCGAAAAGTCGCCCCTCTAAAAGGAAAACAACTCAAAATTTAAACTTAAAATGAGGAAAAAGTCAAAGTCAAAGTCAAAGTTTCCGAGAAATAATGGAAAATTCTGGAAGATCCGTGATTGCTAACTCCTACTTCTTCCAAAAAATTTTCGGGTTATGTTGAAAATGAGTGGTTTTGACGTAGCAATTACTTCACGCACGCACGCAACAGTGGTGAAAACCATTTTTCTAGAAAATTCTTTTTTTTTTGTAATCGCCATATGTATAATGATGGCTATCTATACGTGAATCGTGTTTCACATAAAATTCCTATGACGCAAAACGTTGTTCTTCCAAGTGTTCCCCTTCTCGACAGCTGCATAATAATAGTGTTTTGAAGGTGATTTACTGCTTTCGCACAACTAAGAAATGTACTTCTCAAGAACCCAACTGGCGATTTGAAAATGCCTCACTGAAAATAGAGGAATCGGCACTCTATCACAGCGATCAGATTCCTTTCCCTTCCCTCAATGCGCCGCTCAGCCGCTTTACTATCCAGATAATTGAAGTAGTCATGAGAAGTGGTTTGAAGAGTAACGTAAACAAAGCCCAAGAATGAAGTTGATGCAAATGAAAAACAACAAACAAAAACAGGAAAACGCCTACTAATCGATTAGCATGACAAGTAAACAAATATTACCGAAAATTAGCAAATTTATAGTTCCGATTGAAGAGCTCCTCCCCCCATTGATTCCCCTGCTGAATTGATGAATTCCGCCGCTTGATAGTGTGGCAATGACGAAAAACAGCTCAAATTACTAACGACAAAGCCAATAGTAATGCTATTTTCCGTGTAGAAACTCCCAGAAGACCTAGTTAAAAAAGTGGGCGGGACCCAGCAGCCTCGTATGGGAACGTCGATTGCTTGACGAATTATTGTTCTATATTTGAAGCCTTCTACCAAAACAAAAGTTCAAAAACAGCTAAATGAGGGCCACTTTGCGATAAATGATCACAGCCCAACTCATTTTTATGGGAAAATGGTCCGACCTTATTCAGGAGTCCGTTATTCGGCAACGCACCTATCTGGGAGAATGAAAATCCACACGTCACTGCGATTCTGTATAGAAGCCAAAAGCTTTGGAGGCATACCAGAACTAGTTTCTCTAACGTCAAAAATTTCCGATCACTATGTTATCAATGAGACAAGTATGGAATCTCAGATCGATAGCTGCTTGGGAAAAATATCCCTCTAGGGCCGCTTAATTGGTATTCGTCTGGGAAGATAAAAGCGCCGACTTGTACACCGGCCGGCCGCGGAAAGTCATTGCATCGGGTATATATGCATTCAAACCGCCATTACGATTCTCAAGTGAAGACAAGTGCGGTGCGCATCCCACAACGGGATTGATCAATGTCAGAGGATATTATCTTTCATTTCTCGAACCCAAGGTAACTCTCATCATCTGCTTGACTAAACTACTTTGTATTTGAAAGTAAAAGATGAAGCCTTCTGGTATGAACCAATCTTGTTTCTGGATTGCGCTCCGCACTTGGCTCCATTAGCAATTCCAGTGGCGGTTTGCATGCGTATGTGGCCTATATAGAGACTTGCAGTAGCCAACCGATGTACAACTCCGTGATTTTATTCTCTAAGACTAGTCTGATATCGATTATTAGACAAGAGAAGTTCTATAGAGCCAGTGAGAGATAGGACGGCCATTTGTTTCCAAAATTACCCACGCGGAGTATAAATTCGGTGTGAAGTAAAGCCAAATTTGGTTTAGAATACCATATATGTACAATTATGGGCAGTCAAATTGGCATGTGGCGAATAATCTTTGTTACCTCACAAAGCATCTAGTCGAGATGAGCTTTTCCATGTGGAATAATGCTAATAATTAGAAAATCTCAGGTGGAAGTGATTGATCAGCTCATTAGCCAGCAGAATCCCTTTTTCTGCTGTCGCGACCGCACCGCACACGCTCGAGTAACTTCACAACAATGCGAACAAGCACGGATGATGCCGTACAATCTGGCATAACGGTATACAACTCACGATTCTTCGTGAGGACAAAGTCAAGACAGGTTGGCAAAGAGCCAATAATCGTGAATCCATCACTTTTTCAAGCTACTAAAAGTTAACTTTTTTCTGAGATTCCGAAAACTTTTACTCGAAAGTCATTCAATTTGGGACAAATGGTAAGATTTAAGTAGATAGGTCATAAAAAAGGTTTTATAGGCTCAGGAATGGATTTGCCATCAAATCCTACTTAGGTGCGACCCGATAATGTGAAAGCACTCGAGGAATAAGATCTGACGTCATATAATTTGATTCTTTCGTGAAAAAGGGGTCTTTACCAAAGAGCATAGGAATGAGCTACTCAGAGGGAATTCCCTTGAGATCTCAGAGGTAATCCTAGGCTAATTGGGATAAATGGACTGCATCCGTGGCATGGACGCCCCATCTTTCTTGAGACTTTACTTAATAAACATATGGTGCTCAGAAAATGCTTATCTATTCGACATCAAAGTAATGAGGTGAGGATGCCTTTGCACGGGCATAAAGGCGCCAACCCAGAAAAGATTCAAAAGAACTAACTCACCCTTGAAAGCTTCTGAAGAGCTCTGGGAAAGAGACGAAAATTCGGCTAAAGAAATGGGAAGGCCGACGAAAAACAGCGGAGAAAAGTAAGGGTCCGGACAAAAAACGAACCACTTATCTTTTGGCTTTCTTCAGCTTTGGATGGGAATGTTTTGCGAGAGTACCTCTAAACTTTGACGCTGCACTTACCAGTTAGAAGAAAGCTCAATCAGGCCGACGCAATCCTTTCTCAGCCTGTTGATATTCCTTCCAAACTCGAAAGTTCGCTATTAACGTAAATGGGATGTCGCTTCCCTCCACAACCCCTTTCCTTTGACAAGACTAGGAGGGTCCAACTATAAAAAGTATAGGTATCGATTGATCAAATTTCCAAAGAAGTGAAGCCTATTTGATATGAAGGCCTTACAGATAAAGCGAACGGGAATAGTGGCGATGAATCGAGAAAAGTTCCTTGAATTTCTGGAAGATTCCAAAATATCAGAAGAAACATAGCACGCGACCAGCTTTCATGAAATGAAAATGAGAAAGAAAACGACTGGCGTCCATGGTTAGCTCATAAAACGTTTAAGTACTAGATATTTCTTGCATAAGAGCTATGATGGGCTCGTTTTCTTAAGAACAAAACGATAATGACTTTTAAAAAGAAAGACCTCCAAAAGGATCGATTCGACCTACATGGGAAAGGACCTTTTCTGAGTGAAGGATGGATTTGGAGGTCCATTTCTCGATGGTCTCCCGCAAGTAGGCAAGTTTTGTGAATTTGGGCAAATTCGCATATTCGGATCGCCCAATCAAGGCTACCCGTCCGCAGCAAAGACAAATAAAGAACGAAGCTAGTTTTACCCTACCGTCATCTCCGACAAAGTCTGACTGTCCATCTGGAGCGAGCCAATCCCTTACAATATGGTCAGAATGAAACTAGGCCGAAATGGGGCGTGTCAAAAAGAACCGTCAGCGCAGGAGGAATCCAGGGATCGGATCCCGAGTGAAAAATCATTTAGGGAATTTAACTACCGTCACCACATCTGCTTAAGAACTTGAAAATAATGACTTGTACTTCCCCAATGGCCTCTCAAGTCATTATATCGGCCATGTACGCCTTCAAATGCCACTCAGGAAAGGACAAATGTGTGACCAATCTCATAATGACAATGATTAAGACCTTTGCGATATTACTTTTAATTAAATAGAGCTCATTCAACTGGAAGGAAATGGGAAGCTACTAGGGCAGGTGCTCCTGAGAAAGAGAAGCTAGAACAAAATTCTCAAACATTCTGTCGAATTATCCGGAACCAGGTAGAATTTTTAGTGCAGAAAGGCAAGTTGTCATCTATTTACCAGAATATCTCAACATGTCTTCGTCTTACAAACCCCGCCTACTTCACATGTCCTGCCCACGCTGGAAGAATCTAGAATTATGAGCAGTTTTCCATAAAAAGTCAGATCGATGTCTGGAGCAAAGCACAAAAATCATTCGAATTTGCGGTGTAAAAAGACTTCGGACAGATATTCCCATTGAAGGAGGGTATGAAAGTGGGCGAGCCAGGATGGAGCCTTCCAAAAAGGACCATTAATATAGATGAAAAGTAATCATAATGGAGTATTGAGTATAGGTTTCATCAGTGTCAAGAAATTGGATCAATCGGCGAATGTACTTCCAACGGAGCCATTAATTTAATGAAACTTTACGTATGCATGTGCTGTGCTCAATAGTCAGCCGACATGCCAGCTGCAACGGAAGACATTTTCATAAAATTAATGTAACTAAATGTGCACATTATAAAAGCTAAGCCTCATCATAATCCAAGGATAACTAAGAAAAAGACCGTGCAAAGAAAACGAACCATTCAGCAAAGAAAAGAAACCCGAAGAACGATCGTGGGATATGAGGTGTGGTGGCGGCGGTGGGTGAGTAGGTGGGTGAGCGGGGGGTAATGGAGAGTTAAAGGATAAAGACGGATTTCGACTCGTCGTCTCTGGAAATCCTAGACGCAACCGTTGCCGGACGTTTCTCATCGAATAAAAGCATCATTGGAAAGCGATCGTCAATGAAATCTCTTCCAATATTCAGGTGGTTTTTCTAGAAATTGAAGAAAATCACCGAAAAGGAATCGTCCTATCAGAAGCACTCGAAAAAAGACTTCAAACTAACTGGGAAGTCGTTCCTGATTATGAAATTTAATCCAGAAACATCAGAATTATGCCATCTCCTAGCATGAGGCTAAGACTGTAGGGAGAGTAGCATTGCTCCAGAATACGCCATGCAGCCAATTCCTAGTTAGTAACGTGGATACCTCTGAATTCGTGTCCTAGACGCTGAATGTAAGCGGTGCCAAGTCGTGTCCAAAAGGATGTTCTGATACACACAAACAACTTGGGCACTTATTTACAGGTTACTGGTAAGTAACTCGATCCCCCAGCTCAAGTAATGACGCGCCTTTTGCTGATACACTCTCATTTTCGAGGGGCAGCAGCCTTCAAAGCATCAAGGATCTGCCTAGGCTGCTAGAGACGAGCAGTTCTTCCAATTTTCAAGGGCATAACGTAATTGGGTGGATGTGAATCGAGTCGGCCGCAGAGTAGGAGCGCTATTTGGATGGATTTTGTCGAGCAAATACTCCGTATCTCCAATATGACAACAATCTACTTTTTATGGAAAGACAGGAATGTACGAAGAAATCGGTTGAAAAAATGGACTCTTCCAAGAACACTTAGTTGCTGCTGAAGCTATAAAAAGTCGAGAAAAACGGCTCGGTTTCCCTAATGGGAAGGGCAACTACATTCCGATGGTGTGTTGCGATTCTGAGTCAAGAATAAAAATCGGGAAGTACGGAACAAGCTCCTATAAGGAATCGCTGAGAGGAATTTCCTGAAAGGAGCATTTCTTCAAGCGCTTCCAGCCTCCGGTACCGTGAAGCTCATCACCGCTCTAATGACCCATAAATCAAGCTCAGTTACTGGGTTCGCTATAAACTTCCGCCAAGTGAAGCGAATTCCGGAACACCCTCTACCTCGGAAAAAACGGCAGTGGGATGGGAGCAGCTCCCAGTCTACCATACCAGTCCCTATATCGATGGATGCGGACTAACAGAACTCCCATAGACACTCAGTATGAATCCCGAAATAAAGGAGCAAACAAAAATCAATTGAAAACTGATTGATCAGGTGTAAACTCAAAGCGAAAAGGAGGTGCCCTGCTGGCGACGACGGACGGCCACAGCCACACCCACTAGCCATCGAAGCTATGTGTAGTGCCGTCCTCGTCGTCGTCGGATGGACGTAGTCCAAATTACGGAACGCGCGTGAGGGAAGAGTGAATTATATCGAGCCCCTCCTCGAGCTACACGAGCAGTCGATACCGACATTAGCCACCAACACCACCATCGACATACTATCATATAATTATCTACATTTATATATGTAACATCCATAGATTCAATGCCGTGGGCGAAATTCTCAGGCCTTGTTTGATTCCAACAAGAAACTGCTTCAAACGGGTACTTTATCACAGCTATAATAATCGCGAACCAATAGCCTCTATTCCTGGGCATTCTATCGACCCTAAGGGATGTCGGGGCGGACATTGTTGGGACCAGATTGGCCCTAGTCCAGGATGGCGGGGAACACTCAAAAACGAAGGTGTAAAAACGGCCTCGTCAACCTCATTATATCTCAGTTCGCCATTCTAAAGGCCTGGGTTGAGGTTCCGAATCACTCAGTCTTAACTTGGGTAACTACATACCTCTTGGTACTGCAGCGAGAGCTACAAAACCATGTGATGAGGATGCTTATTGATTAATCTAGAAACAAAATCAGAATGAACCTCAGCAACTCGAACTCTACGACGCAGGGAATTGAAACTTGCGCATTCCTCAGCTCATTTTTCATCGATCAAAAAGTATCCAGATCATACTGATCATCTTTTAATGTAAGGTAACATCGTCAGTGTGATTTATAATCAATTTCTCCACTGGAAAAGTACCATAGGGAACAAATAGCCCCAACTTAAACTTGCTATCCTCCTAGCTCATCATAAGACTCTTCATCTTGCCTATATATGCAGACGTTTCCGCTTCAATGCTTCTAGATGCAGTTCATAAGCGTTAGATATGCGACTTCATAGAACGAATGGATTAAAAAGAGTTGGAAACGAATCCTACAGCGCCAAATGTCCAACAGTCTCGACAAGCCCAAGAATAGTTTTTGCATAAAACCACATGAAAGGAAACTTGAGTGCTTGAAAATCGATACGAAAGTGCACAAAAAAGCGGACAACAGTAACATGCAGAAGTTCGCTGACACAATTCGGAGATGTAAAAGGCGGTGTATGTCACGGCGATGTATCCCACACGGCTTACATATACATAGACGCAGTGACGGCAAACGGACGAAGTGATGAATAGCACAATGATGATTGCACATTAGTGGAGGTCAACCTCATAAAAGTGAAGTTAATGAGGCGAACATCTGCTGAACAACTATCCTACCCTGACCCTGACCAGGTGGAAATTTCTATTGGAGCAGTTGTAGGAGCATGAAAATGGGGAATGGGAGGATGAAATGTTCTCGTGAAGGTAATCTTCGATGAAAATCAGATTGAAAAAGTGAATTGCTTGTCAAACAAGGAATGCGAGTTTTACTGAAAGTAGTCGTAGGAGCAGATTAAAAGGCATACTGACGATGAGAGAATCAGATAAAAGAAGGCGGAACGCTGCAAATGCAAGGAGGATTTGAGCCGACCGCAGAGAAGTGCAATGTGAGCTTGGAAGTTTCTCTGGTCGAATAATTAGCCTCAATACAACTAGATACTAACAGCTACCAGAAGGTAATAGACAGAATCAGCAGAATTCGATCAAAATTCCAGGAATTACCTAAGTAATTCTTAACAGGTAAGCCGTAAAGCTTGCCCTAGTCCTCATCGATCGCTCATATAGTCCAATATCACCTTTCAGAAGATGGCTCAGTACTTCGTAACCATGTAGCAAGGGTTTCGCCAGAAGATCTGCTCCGGAAACTTTAGCGGCTACTGTATGAAAATGATTACTGTACATGCTACAGTACCTAAGCAGAACTGCAAAATAGCGGCTTTCTGGACCAGATCCAACCAGCCTAACTTAGCAACAGCAAAGCGAATGAGCTAAAGACTAGCCTGTACATTCGAGAAAACGAACAAACGCTCAAAGAAAATGTACTAGCACATATAAAGTAGTTACACCATATTGATCGCCAATGATACTACTACATTTGGCCGTCCTAGGCTACAATTTCTACCATAGCCTCATAAAAATCACGTCATCATTGCAGGTGGTAATTGAAACCCGTAAAGTACTCCCGTGGTGCTCAAGTGCTTGCCCCCATTCACTTTGAATATGGGGAAAAACCCGTTCAATGTGTGTGGTGTAGTAATCGGTGGGTACCGCCACATCGGTCGGTATACGGTATAACAGCTGTCCTTTGAAAGTGTGCTGTTTAAAGGAATATCATTCGAGCTCTAGACATAAGGCTATCATATTACTGAAAGGAACTCTCGGGAGGGGGAAAAATGTCGTGCACGGGTAGAGGATGTTATTTTGGCTAGAAAGCAATAGCTTCACCATTTATCGGCTTAAATTGAGGCGACACAAAGAGGAAATGACTCTAATTCTCATGCATACGAGTATATCTGTGTGTGAATAATAGATTGACTATACAATACTACTACTTTACGGGATGCGAACAGCTTAATTAACGTTTATACTACGCCAAGAGATTGAAATTTTTCTCTGAATAGGAATTTCTGCGCCTCATGGTTACTTCCCAATAAAATGACTGCCCACAGGGAGATCAATAGAAATTAGGCAACCAATTGAATAGACATCAGGCGTATCGTTTTCTGTAAATCGGGAGCTTCTTAAGAACAGAAGCACCTCCACTTCCTCTACTCCTTACAGTTCTGGAACAGATCAGGTCCAAATCAACCAGCTTATCGAACAGAGGCAAGATCGAGAAAGGGTGGAGCTCGAAGAAATCACATCCTCTGAGAAGTCCTTTAATAAATGCCGTGAACATTGAAGCCGCCTTCGTTTTGATTCATGTTGGAACTCGTACAACAGCTGAGCGGAGCAAACGCAATGGGCGGGGCTGTCTAGAGTAGATTTACTAATAAATTTATTTGCTACTAATCGAAACAATAGAAACAAACGCGTGAATAACAGAGGGGTAGACACTTTGTGGATGAAGACAGTAGTGAGTGTCTACTCCAGACAGCCCCGCCCATTGCGTTTGCTCCGCCCAGCTATTGCACCAATTCCAATTTGGAGCCGGCTGTGGAGGGGCTTCATCGGTTGGTGGCTGTACTGAACGCTCAATGAGCGGCAGGACGAAACATTCAGCAGGATCGATAAGATCAAACCCAGCGGTTAGGGATCCCAGGACATCGCAGACTTCATCACAAGTGAATGTACGAAACTGGCCTACGCCGGAACGGGGTTTCCAGTGTCTCCCATGTCACCGCTCGGGTTCCAACCCACCCAAACTAAAAATTTACTCCACTTTACAACAGCCTTTACTCTTGCAATATCGATGACGTCACATAGTATGTGCATACCAATCTTTCCGCTAAGCATTCAATCCAGAAAATTACCGGATGTTGTTAAGACTCAAGAATAGCTAAAATCTGTTGCAAAACCGCTCGACAGCGGGACAAAGGCTCTATTACAACCATGGCACAGAGCAAAAATTGACATTTGAGCACATTTGTTGTTTGAGGATGCATATAAATTACCCAATTGAAAGAAGACACCACCGAAATTGATCGCCTATCCAAAAAAACTCGTCATAGTGCCATTTCTACTGCAATTCCTATAGAATGTGCTTCGATTCTCCAGCAGCACAATTCTCGGTTGTTTATGGAGATGAGAGGGGGAAAAAGCAGAAGACCATTTGTGAGACGACCAGCACGAGGCTTAATAGGGTTGTCCTTAAGACAGAGTGTGCGTGCTATGATAGCCAAATATTCGCCGAGAAAATTTATTGAACCATCCTCTCTCTGACGCACTGAAAGACGACTCAGAGAAAAAATCAATGGGCATTATTTTCATACTCTCTAGTCTTCTGATTGTAGAACTGCTCTTGATCGATTCTACAGGCTCAGGCCAATCATTCCTTTCCTTCTTCTAAAGCCGTTTAATTAGACCCGTACTCGCCCAGTAGAGTATAAGCACTGCCCTCTACATCTTTTAGTTTCCGCGAGTCATGTGAAGGTCAGTTTCAGATTCAAAAAGCCAGAAAAATTAAAGTTCTGTGGACCGAATTCAAAATTGGATTGGTCAACACCAAAAAAAGTCGTTTCCTTCATACCTCCAGTAGGTATTATGTAATATCATGTGATATCATATAATACCATATATCGCCTGAGGACTGAGGATGACCATCCCATGGACGCCGACTGGTATTATTGAAAACTTTCACACGCCCAATCTCTCTTGGAGCCTTCCCTGCCTAACTTAGTCTGATTGACGGCTCGAGAATGGGGAGGTGAGAGAGATATCAGCCCTAATTCATACCTACCTAACTACCGATTAGGGATATTCAAAGGAAAGCTACAATCAGAGGCTTCTATTAGTGGCGCTCTTTGACGCTCTACGATTTCATCGATTCTAGGAAACCATCAGGTGAAGACTTCTGCTCTGAGCTGATACTGTTCGACAAATACCTTGTGGAGAAGCTCGGTCATACGGTCGGAGAAACCAGAAATCAATCGAAAATAGAAAGCAAGAGTAAATTAATTCCGGAAAAAACAGCTGAAGCTAATGCAAAATTCCTGCTCTAAAACTAATGACGGAGAAGAGCGTAAAAAAGAGCAACATCATCAAACGCCAATCACGCCTATTCGTCTTTCGGCTACACAAAAGTTCCTAATAAAGTCAGATATAACTAGAATATTCTAGAGAAGCAAGGTATATAGCAAGGTAATTGCCGCACAAGTGATTTATGACCTGAACTGAAAGGTTTTAAGGTTGTATTCGTAGGGAGACGCACAGCTCGAGAGCAGCAGCTGTCGTCGCCGCCAAAAGCGGAAGGACTGCCGGACGGCACATGCATGACTGAGCTCGTGCGCTGTCGGCGGAATTGAGGCGCCGCTTCTAACAGCAATCGACAATTACTTTGTTGAAGATCGACAATCGTATAGGACTCAACAACACTGAGTTCGTCTGGATCATTCCTGGATTATATTCCTGTCTAGGGCTTATGCTTCCCTACAGATCTTCTAAATTATTACCTTCTTACTTCTTTCGGACCACATCTTCTTTGTCTTCTTCAGGCCAATCCATATCCAAACCGCTGGGTCTACACTACGGAGGTGCCTTTTAAGGAAATTCTTCTCTCAAAACTTTCCAAATAGACATGAAACTGTGAATCTGTAAGTTTCGACAGATTTCTAGCAGTAAGTGAAGACACAAATAGAAGAGTGAATAGTAAGTGAAGAGTGAAAAGAATCCATTACACAAGGAAGGCCTTTAATGAATAGACCCCGTTCAGAGCGTTCACCTCCTTCGTAATCCCTTCACTTTCCATGGAAAACTGTTGGAACTGTATTAGTTATGCAAGGGTGAAAGGGTAAATTTTGTGGGTTACCCATAGGGTTACACCATAACCCAGGGGTAAGCAATGAAGACGTGGTGACATCGTATACAACTAACTCAATCTGGTCTTCAACTGGAAATCTCAGGAGGGCGTATTCCACAAGTACAGTAGGTGACAGTGGCATGAATATTACTGTAGCAATAGCTAAATGAGTAGAAAATCAATAAATATGGATTAGGTGGAAAATTACGCAGACGAGTCAGGAAGCGATGTAGGAGGAAAACAACAAACAAAGCAATCTTCTATAATGCGCCTGCTCTTTGCACCTGATGCTTCCTAGGTTAGGAGCTCATGAAGTAACCCTAGCCCTCCTTTGAGAAGAACCCAAAATTCGCTCCTCAACGTTGGGACCATATAAAAAATTATCATAATACTTAAAAAATATTCGATTGAAAGTAACTCTATCCCCTTTTTCGATCAAAAGAACGCTTCGGCGTAACGCTAACCTGAGCCTTGCTATCAAGCAAGTCCAGGAAAGTGACACTGATAAGTGGAGAATCTAAGTATTCACAAGGGGACCAGCCTTCGAGCTAAACCCCAGCTTTTGACTGCACCCGTACACAGCTCTTGAACTCGGAAAAAACCTCGACTATCAGGTTGCCTAGGTGAGCAGATCGAGTAACACAAACTCATTTATTTTGTAAATACTCGACAAAGATTTATAAGAATAGGATGTTTTCAGGAACAATATTTAGAGCATCCAAGGGCTTGATTAATTGCCCATTGAACTTTCTCCACTGATCGACGACTAGCCGATAACCTCATTGATTCACCAGAATTCGAGAGGATCCGAGCTCGTTCGATAGAAATGAAGAGCTCAGAAGGGATTCAGGAAATGAGTCACGAGATGAGGCAAAATTGGCTATGCAGAATTGATGTCCTCCTATGTGGACAGACAGACGAGACGAAGCGACGGAGAAAAATGAAAATGATGGTGAACACGATTTTAGCCCCCCTGGCCATATATCACCTGTTTGACAGCACATGGGAGGATGCCTATAGCATCCCAGCTCAGAGTCTTGCAATTAATTAATGGCTAAATCAAGCTCGTGCGCTTAATGAGCAAAAGGCTGGCTGTGACCAAAGTGCAAGACGATTCAATATCCAAGAATGGGATGAATGCTAATCTGAGGAGCGTCTCGACTCTTTTAGGCCTGCCCAAGAGCGGATTCTGTCGAGCCGCAGAAAGTATCGACAAAAGTAAGGTCCTATGCATGACAGAAATCAAGTTGAACGCCCAAGTGGGAAAAAAGTTATCTAGATACAGGGGCTCTAAATTCTAACGGGAGAAGAGGAGTGGGTAATTCCCTGTTGACTTTTAGTTTGAATTATATTGCTTCGATAATTTTTAGGTTCACTTGTTGCGCCCATGAACGCAATGCATATGCGCCGCGCGGCGTTGAACTCGTACACGTAACGCGCACGCTCCGCCCACTCGTCCCATAAGCTCACACATTTGATATGATTGAATTTCGCCGATGCAAAAGGTACAAAGTAGGAAAAGGAGATGGCTATAGCGAAGACCAAAATCGTCTAGACCTCCGATGAATTGAAAAGGTCGACAAGTGCTGAGCAGTTAGTGAGTATTAGTAGTCCGTTCAGGAGCCCTAGGCTTCTCAGATGGGAATATGTTGAAACATGGAATGGCATCAGGTACGCTGAGAGCACACTTGTGGGAAATGCAACGACAAGAACGCTTTGAGGGGTGTGGTCCAAGTTGAATGGACTAGTGCAGAATGGTAGAGTTCAATGAGCTGGCACCAATGAAATAGGCGGAAACTCTTCGAAGTAGGCTTTCGTGAGCAGTGCCTGAGTAGAAATCCTTGCCATAAGGAGTCAGGACTGCATTTGATGTACCTCCGGGTCGAGCAGCAAGGTTTGTTCTAGAAATGAGACCAAGAAGCAATAAAGAGTCTCAGAGAGTTCGCCAAAATTCAGAGAACACACAAATGGGAGACGGGAGCATTAACTGCGTCAGTTCATTTATGGTAAATGGGGCCATTGTCGTAAACTCTGAATCGGAAGGCCCCGTTCGAAAAGAGACCAAAGGAAGTGCTGACGTAAATGGCGAACCTGAAAAAAGTTGAGCCAGATGGAGAAAGACACAGGAGAGAGAGAAAATTGTATGGAAACAGAGTCGGACTCTATAAAAATGGACCCAAAAAAGAGAATCGACAAAAAAAAAACAAAGAACAGAGCTAAGAATCACCACTACGAGCAGCTATTTGGAGTTGTATGATTACAGATGTATGGCCTGATCGTGAGAAGGTCCTAGAAATGTTCCCCATGGGATGTCTCCTTTGATGACTACCCTCCCATTATTTTACAATATTTTCCTGTACTTATCAAAAAACTCGATTGAAGGGGGCTGCACTGAAAAACCCGTTGGGTACTGCTCCCCAGGCCTGCCTATGACTCAAAAGCCAGCGAATTGATACAGGAGATGAAAGACGAGATCCACTAGAAAACCTAAAAACAACTGCTCCGGTAAGGAAAAACTTCCGGTTTCAGGCGTTCCTCAACTTAACACTCCTAGCGAGACCCGCTAGTCAAAGGTGCTCGGAAATGCGACCAATAAAAATCCTTGAAATGAGATGAGCATCTAGGCTATTGCTGGTATCAATTCGCCACCGTAGTGCATATGTCGCGCGCGACGACCCAGTTTCGCGCGCGGTGGCGTCCCTTTGACCCGAATTCAATTTATCCCGCGTCAGGACAAGTCAAAAGCTTTTGACGAGTCCAATCGTGTTCGACGCACTATTCAACGACTCAATTCGAGTCAGTGTACCCTTTTTGACATGTTATGACACAAAAGGACAAATGTGATGTGGGTCAATAGGTTCGGCCGCAATGCCGCACGCAAAACCGTCTTGCAAAAAGGTGGGAAGATGGTTGGAATAGTGATGTAGGAGAAAATTGTCTGCATAAACCTTCCAGTCAGGACCTACTAGATGACTGTACTAGTAAAACGACCGACTTATGTGCAATCTGGAAAATTGTGTGTTAAAATTTGTTTAAATTATTTATCTGAACACTATTAATTATTCTTAGAATTCCAAAACTGTTGGAGTTCAAAAAGTATAATTTCCGTAGCATTCGATTCCATAAAAATTTTACTTAAATTAATTCTTTGAATCGTTATTATCGTTGTACCATTGTTATAATTACAATATTTGACTGTTTTGCATTTCTCATACCTTCTGGGAATATCTGAGTGAATGAAACACTGCGAGGGTAGGCTCCCAGAGCCTGTTTGCTCAAGGTACAGACACTTGTCTTTAAATTCTTCGAGGCGGGCTGCCTGGTGGCCTGCCCAAAACAGGGCATGATGAATGAAATCATAAAATACATGTATATGTTTATAATTAACTCAGATTTAAGGATCTGAGTTAATTATAGTTTGCTTTGGGCGGACAACTAGCAATGATGGGCGGAGCGGTCTGGCGGGGGCGGGGCTACCGCAGTAGACTCCCGCCCAGCATTATGAAGGAGAAACTGTATTTGGTTATTGTTATGACAACGATCATATATGTTGAAAAGCAGTGGTAAGGTGTAACTTGCGGAAACTATTTTTTCGTGAAAACCACCAGCACCGGGAAGATCCGCAGCAGACGGCTATTAGGTTATTATCGACGAAATAACAGGAAAGTTAAAAAAAACTTTAGTATTTTAGAAATGAATCAGAGCGTGGAAGATTTTTGGAAGGAGGGACCACGTGAACCGGAACAGGGGAGGGAATGGTACCTTGTTCCGAAAAAAATCACTTATAAATGAAACTTCATGGCTGAGGCTGTTGGGATTCCAACGAGACCACGCATGCCATCCCATTTGTCACGAGGCACATCTGGAGGAAGAAATGAATCCATTCCTCGGCTTCCATGTGCATCTGACAGTGAGTCAAGGTGCATTTGTGTAAGCAATGCCTTCGTATTCAGGGGATTCATGATTCATATAAAAATAAAAACTTTAGAAAAACCACGACTGGTGACTCCTCGAAGTTAGAACTCGTAACGGCAAAATGGGTCATAAGTTGGGTCGACAAAGTCTAACGGCAAGCCATTACAAGGCCTTTTATGACAAGTCGACCTGTTCTAGTGCTGGATCACCTGAAACCGAATCTCTCCTGCTCCTCCTACATATCCCGGAACGACCCTGCTTTTCTATCGGATAGCTTAGTTCCCGAAGAAAAATATGAGGTGAAGCTAGCTTCAGATAATCATTGCGCACAAGCAACTGTTTCTAGGCTTAAGATTCACAGCCTTCTCGAAGTCTACAGCAATATATACAACAGCTGAAAGATTATTCTCAAATAGCATCTATAAATGGATAAAACGCACAGAAGAAGATCTGCGTCAGGAGGTGTCCTCTATGGTCGGGTCACGGAGTCTGTCAAATTTGAACAGCGTCAGACACAGCACATTGCGATGCAGAATGAGCCACGAGTGACTAAGCATCCCATTAGATCGCCGCGGAACGGTGCGACTGGCCGCACGCGACATATTCGCGTTCTAATCGTGCAAGTCAGGAGGGAATTCACGGGTCTCGCGCGCGAAAGGTCGCGTCAGCAATAACCAGCAATGCCGCGGTGGCACCTCCTGACCCACCCCATTGCTCTAACCGATCGGATCGACAAAATGATATCAGGAAAACCTGTCAAAAGTCCAAATTAGAGAAATTACATATCTTTTTATAGTGTTGGCTGTTTAGGTTTTGACGACCCCATCTAACGATAAGGGAAGCCGATAGGGTTCGAAGGAATGTCCGAATAAATAATCGCGGAAAAAGGTATATTTTATAGATTTTGAATATGAATAAATTCTGAAAATATGGCATGTGCCTATTATGAAAAGCTGATAGAACAAAAATGATTATTGTATTCATATATTTAAATGAATTTCGTAAATATAATATCTATCTACCCATAAATCTTATACGAAACGACTTCGGAAAATAGTGAACGAGAAACTGATGAGTTCGAAAAGCATTCGAACAGTGCGGGCCCACCAAGGGCATAAATATAAACTGTATTAAAAATAGGTGAGTTACAGTATCATTAAGTTCAGCGCGTAAAATCAATATTGATTCCCGAAAATGTAGACTGTACACATGCTGTCTCTGCGCTGGAACGACCCACTTTGAGGTTAGAATCGCATATCGAAATCGCATAAAATCGATATTCATCCTTCAGACTAAAGGTTCAACAGTCGACACACATCAATGGAGACAGTATCTGAGATTTGAGCATCCCAGGAGACTTTGTTGGATCCAGAACTCTACGGCAATGTTAAAAACTTAAAAATGCAATTGTTCGAGTAACTTGTAATTAAACATCTTTTTCCAAGCGATTTCTCCTAATAATCGATAACAATCAATAAAATCATTAGTGCAGTATTCTTCCTGCATTAGCTCATCGAATAAATTCCATTAACATCCTCCATGACTCGTGCCCAAACTCACCTCCCGAAACGCATTCTACTGTGACCATTCCGTTCGATGACTTGCCAAAAGTCGAAACAACAACAGCAACAAAATTAAAATAAATAAAAATAAAAATTGTGATTTCAAACGCACTGCGCGCATCTTGCCAGATGTCCACTGGGGGGCTTCGTTTTGATGGTTACGCGTCAGTTTCGTGCTGTCGCTACGTGACCATACATCAACAGCATCTGAAAATTATAGCCTGTCTATAAATCGGTTCACCAAGGCAACCGGACCAATCGATAACCATAAAATACGTGTAACATTCACAATATGTAATTTATAGGCGTTGAAATATACAATGGTGATTGTCTAGGAATGAGAGGAAAGAGAATGAGCTTGAACAGCCAAGAAAACAATCAGAAGTAACCTCATTTGAATAGTCATTGTTATATAAATTTCTCTGAAAATATCACACATGGAATGTAACAAGCGGAGAATGGTCGAATGGAAAAAGGCGCCTCAATTACGCAACTCATGAGATCGATTCCTGTACAGGACAGCAAGCTCTCTGACAGCTCAGTCCAGTTGAGTAAATTACTCATTCAAGAGCCTAACAACATGGGGTTCATCATGATTGAATCCTTCTCGTCCAAGCCCTGATTTAACTACTTTTTTGAGGCTTTACATTTTGTCGAATGCGCCAATTTACGAGCTTTAATAAAGGCCTTACGCCATTTGAAAAATGTCTGTAGGTATTCATTCCAGTTCGACCACCATACCTGAGCTGTCTAAAAAATAGCTAAATTTCAAAACTTGCAAATGGTTGTCTAAGATTCATGACTACACAATGATTTTACCAGAAAAACAAGTAAACAAAAACAATAAAAAGTAAATGATCACAAGTTCCTTTTTCTGAGGAATTTCGCAAAAACCGTAATGAAGTGGAGAGAAACGAAAGTTTTCACCATTCCGACAGATTGTTTATTTATTTACTTATTCACCCTGCACCCGAAGGACGCGCTACAGCCAGACAGACAGGGAGGTACAGCAAGCAGCACTCAACTCCAATAGAAGTGAATGACAAAAAAATGGAGAAAATGGAGAAAATGTTGTTTCTAGAAGACTAAACTTTTTCTGTGCAGCTAGCAGACAAATAAAATTCCCCCACTCTAAGGTCCCTCAATTTCAAAAGCTGCTCAGTCTTTATCCGATTTTTCGAAAGACCATCGATATTCGCTTTTCTAATCCCTGTTTTTCCAGATTATCCTTCGATCAAATTCAAATATAACCAGATTTCAATGCTTATATCAACCAGAACATGATACCTGGTTGGCTTAAGTGATTGGATCGAGTTCAGAAGGGTTAAGGATCCTCCCATTAATTTTTGTTTTTATTATTCCACCAATTCCACCAATCATTCAAATTGAGATCATTTATCTTTTATCTTTTTCAGATACTTCAAAAAAAAGAGCCAATGATGATGGTATCTATACGTTGTTTTTATCTATAATGTTAGCATGTTTTTCGTCAACAAAAAAAACTAAAACAAAAAAATTACGAAGACAAATTACGAAGACCTCGAAAAAAGGAGAAGTTGCTGACCATAAAAATCGATGCTCGAATGAACATGAGAGGCTTAGCCGAATAGCCCTCGTCGGTAGCATTACGCCATATCGACCGACGAGATCACGAGGAGGGCATTTTTACTAAGTGTTTTGATCTGCGTATTCCCATACATATTCCCAGGATTTCCAACGGAAATAGGAAACCTTCATCAGAACTCACTTCAAGACGAGTATGTTGTTACCACCCAGTCCCCCAGACGATGTGGGTCGGTCTCTGCTTGTTCTCACTGCTTGGCTTTGATTCTCTATGAAATTCTCCCCTTTTGTAGCTGTTTCCTCATAAAAACAGCAAAACTTCAAGAAATTCTGCCAAAACTTCTTTTTCTCCTTTTTACTCCAAAAGGTGCAAGCTGAGTCCTTAGGAAGTAACACACCCATGCGCGCGAAGGGTGAAGGCCCATTGTCGGATCATGTTTTGTCTAGGATGGTCAAGCCTCCACCTGGGTAGGTTACCTTGAAGCAACTGATAAAGTGTACGGTAACACGAAAACACATCTATCAGTTGATACCAAAATATTCCACAGAGTATGAGCGTATTCAAAAGCCCTAACGCTCCCAAGAGGAATTCGAATACGTGGCGTATCCTTCCAGATGGGGCTGTCTTCTTATCAAGTTTACTTTGACATTCCTAAAATTATAGATCGAGCCGAGACTGTTGCCATCAGTAACTTCAAAAAGCTCCAATAATGGATAATGATAATCAATGATAATGAATAATATAGCTGCAAACTTGAATAACAAGAATAATTCATTAATGAAGGTTTGTTTACATGTACATAGGTCGAGTGAGTGCTCACAACATCAGAATGAAAAACTCGATCAGCACGAACCGGATTCGATCTCTTGACCATCAACATGGTAGCCGAACATTCATTATTAAATCATGAATACGTGTCATTACTATTGGTTTACTCATTATGGCTTCTACTTGTTATCGTATTTTATCGAAGTTATCAATGAATAATTCACTGAATGAGCTTTGTTTTAAAGAGGGTTCTATGAAAGGAACACATTCATATGTCCAATAAACAAGTATAAACGAAAAACAAGAAAGAAATGGCTACGATTTTGATATGGGCGTTCATTCCAGGTGTAGTGCAGTGGGAACGAAATTGTCGCGTCGTGGCGAGAGAGACGCCGCGCGCGAAGAAATGTGGCAGAATGCAGCAGCAAGTAAGGATTTCAGGATTAAAAGAACTAACAGTAGAATTAAGCCATAAATATTTAATAATCGCATAGCGATTGGGCTGTTTGAGGAGTTGTTATAACGAGGCAAATGGTCCGCGACAGCCGCGTCAGGCGGATCGAATGCACAAAACCGTTCCTACTGCCCGTCTCCCGTTCATTCCCCTTCTTCTACTCGACTGTTTGTTTACCGCTGTTTTTTTCGAATTTTGCAATTTTCCCAGAGCCGAGCCCTTCCTCGAGTGTTCCGCTTTTTACGAAAATCCTTTCTGGTAATGCTGCTCTCTAGCTTGCCAAATGATTGAACCTTTATAAAAAAATCCAAGATCACTCTTATAAGAGTCTCAATTCTCACCGACTACTGCAGTCTCCGCCTCTTTTACTTTACCTTTAGCGATGCTCCAAGCTACAGTTCCGTTTCTGCTTGACGAGCATCAATTATTTCTTCGAAATATTTGCAGCTAAAGCCGATATCACGAGATGGCCATTGTGATGGTTTAGTGAAGCGAAAAGGAAGCGGAAAATCGGAAGTAATGAGGGGAAGATCCAATTCTTAAAATATTAATTTGCTTATTCATTCATTAGAGAACGCGAATAAGGGACGAGCATGAATAATTATGGAAATAAACAAACAATATCGATTAGGGAGAAAACAACTAGGGACTGTTCATAACCTGGGCAACCTATGGGGTCGGGTTTCCAAGCACATCAATCAATTGATCATTGATCGATTTTTCTGAATTCGTAGCGGTCCCAACCATGGATAGAAAATGAATAATTTTAATTTTTACAATCCTCGACTTAGATCAGACACGTTGCGCATTTCATACATATTGACTGAAGAGAAGATTCTTAGCGGCTCCAAAATCAGGGAATCTCCTACTATGGCACTCCGACGATTTCACTTCCCAACCGCCTTATGGAAAATGAGGCTTCACTCCAATGGCAACGGCAACTGCTTCCTACTCCTCTATCTGCGAAACGACCACTGTTTTCGGGAACAACTCAGACGTTGATTGAGAGAGGGTTGAAGAAATGATGGCTCCTCATAAATTTCAAAAAAAAAATCGGTCCATGACTTCCCCCTATTTATATTGTTTGATTATTTCCAAAATTATTTGTTCTCGTCCTCTATTTGCCTCCTCTAATGAATGAATAAACAAATGAATAAATTAATAAAATTAATAAACTCTTCTCATCATGCACGGTTTTCCACTTCCTTCTTCTCTTCAGTCAATACACTGCCTTGGGCAGGCCATATCCTTAGCTCTAGTTGCAATAATTCCAAAAAAAAAACAAATACTTGATGCTTCACAACGGAAACGGAATCAAGCAAAGGTGCAGTAAAAGAGGCGGAGTAACTGCAGCAGTCGGTCAGGGGTGAGTCTCTCACAAAAAAGATCTGGAATTTTTTGAAAAGACAATTATTTGGCAAGCTAGAGAGCAACATATATCGGAAATGATTCCCATGAGGAGCTACTCGTAGAAGGGCTCGGCTCCGAAAAAAAAACTAAAAAATCGAAAAAAAGGGAAACAAATAATGGCGTACGACAAAGCGGAGCAGCAAAAACGGCATGAACGTGAAATTCGATCTGATGTAGTGTAGTTTACGACAGAAATTCATGCATACAAATGTACGTATGCAATTTTGACATTTCCTGAAACCGATCCCAATGGCCGTAGTCCTCGGAAATTCAATCCAGGAACCCCACTCAAGTGCCGATTGCTATTAGGATATAGAGTTGGTGAACAAATAAAGGGTGCTGACTAGTAGCTTATACGGACGAATGAACGAACAAAAAGTTCAGAAATTAGCGGGAAAAAGTGTGAATAGATCAAAACTTGCCTTCAAGGACTGAAATTAAGCAACGCCTCCAATTAGTGGTTCTATCTTTGGACAGATGTAAAAAGGCATTCGGTAAGAGAATAACGGCTGTTAGGAAGCGGGGAAATAATCGAAAATAAATGCGAATCCCGGCATGACGGGAGTTCTCATGAAGGCAATCAAGCTGCGGTCGCTATGTGACAAAAAACACTCATAGGGCTGATATTCATCGATATCCTTCCAGAGTGCACCACGAACTTGACAAACATCGAAAATCGTCATTTGAGCAGTGATTTTCAGAACTGCCTGGTGATTTTGTAGTCAAGGATCTAACGAATTTTTGAGAAGATTGAAAAGATAATCTCACGGATTCCTCCAAAGCCTTGGAGCATTAACTGGGCAAATCTCGAGCCTCCAGGAGGGCAGTTTGCAAAGTCAGCTGATAATCCGATAACCTCAGTCGCAGATTAACAAGTTCATAAAAGACAGCTTTACCCCAGGCCAGGATTTACCCAAAGTCAAATGAAAAGGTTGCTGGTCTCGAGCAGGATTCGATCTGTTATTACAATTCACATGGTAATCATTCAGCGTCTCTAACCGCAGCGCAGCCGTTTGTTTCTCTAAGGAATAAAGTACAATAAACAAGATGTAAACTATAAACAACAAATTGAATAAAATCATAATGTAATGCAACAAAATAAAATAATGGAACAATATAATTCATAAATCATTTTCAACATATATACATGTATGCCACTTGAAAAATCGTCAACTTAATCGTAAAAGGTTCATATCGCCAATAGTAGAAACCAAGTATTGCACAGTTCAAATGCGACATCGATACCAGTGCATGGCGCAACCAAAAGAGTCTGATGACCCGGCCCAAGCTTCAGATCTTTTAGGCACATTAGATTTCTTCTCGCTGGGGGCAACAGCTTCTGACGACGTTTGTACCAACCACCTAAACGCTGAAGAGCCATAAAGCTCAACAGGGTCGAGCAAAGTTCGATGTCATGGGTTCTGTAAACTCCGAGCGGCAGTTTCAGACACTGGACCATGGTCGCTTCTTCATTATCCAATTGGATTTGAAAAAAGGGCAAAAAATGATGATTCTGCATCTGCATAACATTAATCAATGCAGAGAAATCAACCAGCAAATATTGTCAATCAACATGGGAGCCTGGAAGCTTGTCAGCAGCAACATCCCCTCCCCATGCAAATCCCAATGGTCCAATGCCATTGACACGAGAAATAAAATTGAAATACACTTGAAAGAAAGGAAACTTAGGACCTTGACAGCTCTGATAAATAAAAAAAGGGAAATCACAACATCATTTAGTGACCATCGAAATCATGAAGCAAATCCTACTTGAATTAAAGTAAACAAAAACATCAGTACCCGTTGTTTTAGCAAACGGCCCCATTGGCATAGTGAGAGAGGGTCAAACTTGATAATAATCGATTCCCAAGTAGTTTAGTAGAGTTGAGTCTACAAAAAACATCGGGGACATCGATCGAATTCGTTTTAGGATGCGCTCGTGAGTTGTACTCCCAATCGGAATAATAGTAGCGTTGGTATATGCCCAGCTGCTGGTGTAGGATATCCTCCTAGGCGAGCCCTGTATCAACTTAAGCCCCGAGGGGATGGGAGGCCGGCTAAACTGGACCGGTTTCCGCTACCAAATCATACAAATGACAACAGTACCTCTTGGAACTATTCACCCACAGGCTAAATTCCTTTGTAAACAATGAAAAACAATATTTACAGCAAATAAGAAGATCATAGCAAGATGTAAGAGTCGACAAAAACGAGAAAACGGCCGAACAGGTGATGGAACATCTGTCAATTATTGACGTTGCTTGACGGATTGGACAGATTGAACAAGCAAAACACAATGTATATGTGTGTAAATCACTTCCCAAAAGTACATTTTTTATTTAGTAGTAGTGGACACAGAAAAGCATGAAATCTGAGCTGCCCCGTTATTGATTCCCATGGCCAGAGGGTAATTCTGGAAATGGTCGGGGAGTCAATGAAAAAATCACTCTGACATGGTTGAAAAACTTGGGGGGCAGTCAGTAGAGGCTGGATGAAATTCGGTCAAGTGGAAAAACCACCGAAAAAGGCTACGAAAAAAACATTCATGACATCAATCCTAACTACGAATCAATAGGTAAACTCGCGAAACCTCTCAGAAAAAGAAACAGTGGTCAATCAATGAAAAATCAATAAAATGGAAAAAATAAAATAAAAATAATAAATTAATAAGTTCCCAGAAGTTTCCTGGCTGCCATAATCCCTATGGTAAGTGCTGGAACTCATTTATTTGCTTTATAAATTTGTTATCGGGCACTGAAGTTATTATAGCGGGCCATAGTCATGTTGCGATTACCTTTCTGGTTATAAATAAACAAATAAACATATAAATAAAATCACAAATGAAGCGAGTATTTTCTTTCATACGAACGACGGCGATCCTTTCACGACGTAATAAACAACAAACAATAAACAACATATTATCGGATATAATTGTCATTATAGTTGATGTTGCGATTTCCGAGCCGATAATGAATAAATAAATAAGTAAATAAATAAAGAAATGAACAGGTGAATAAATAAATAAACACATTTTCAAGAAAGACTAGCGGATGAATTGGGAATGGATGATGGCCAAAAGGAAACGTCTGCAGATTAGAAAGATCGTTTCCGGAATTTCGCCGCCGCTTTTCCCTTCGCCCTTGAGATTCGATTCCGTTGGGAACTTCTAGCTGTGGGAAGATTCCAGGCAAAAAAGAACTCCCCGATAATGCAAGAAACCCTTTTTTCCCTTGTCTGTCTTTCCTTCTTGGATATCGTATTAGGGCAGTGACGTGTTCTGTCTCAGTGCGTCCACCATAAAAACACGAATCCCGGAACTCATGCATCCAGATGTCAGTTTTCACGTCGTTTGTCAAATAAGCGTTGAAAACAATGATTCCCTTAAAGTCTTCAGGAAAAGAACTCAATAAGAACTTGTAAGACATCAGAGAACGACGGCGAGAGAATTTTTTTTATTTCTGGAATCACAAGTCTCCCTTCTAATAACGGGAGAAGGCAGAAAAATTACTAAGCTAGAGCGCCTCAATCAAATAAGGTTCGAGCCCGCAAAGATTGTTTCTCTCCTATGTTTTTCGTGCTATTTCTGACTATCCTTTTCGTCACTGTATGACAAAGTTAGTCTTAGTCTTGAGGATTTAGGGTCAAAACACATGATCTCGGATATACTCGTACTCAGCTTGGCTCTCAGGACACCCCACGCTTTATCTGTTACCTTCACTACCGCTAGCACCGCTTTCTTATACTCCTTAACGGCCGGAAACCCAGTAAGAAAGCGATGGCAGGCTGAGGCATTGGTAGTGTAGAGGATAAAAAATACCGTGCTTGTAAAGGACAAGAATGGGTTCGGTTCTTGTTTAAGAGCAAGCGCCTTGTCCATGAGATCCCTCCCTTGTAAACTTCCCTCTCGCTTTTCACGATTATGAAAAGAAGATGAAGAGGCTAACACTGAAGTAACCAATGAATGTTGATAACACTGACTTCAGCCGTCGACTTTTTTTCCAGTGTGACTAGATTACTAAAGTGTAAACCCTTCTATGAACCAAAAACTCATTATGGACATGAATGGGAAGAGCCGATCAATGTAAAGGAAAAAAAGGCAAAGAAGTTCAGAGATACGGTAAGGAAACATCAAAAAAAAATCTAGAATGAGTTGTGTATTGAAAACATAGATTACAAACACGATTGATTTAAGGTAGGGGAAATCCAAAGAGCATTCAAGTAAAAAAATCATTTCAAATACAACACTGCTGCTCTGCTGAGAGGAGTACGAGTTTTTTCGGGCTACAAGGTAAAGTTACATCATGGCCCTGAACTGCACTTACTGCACCACCACAACATTTTCAATGCTTCTGAAAAACGCCCTAGGATGATTAGTAAAATGGTCATTTGATCACCAATTTGAAATAATCCTTCAGAACTAGGCCTGGAACAGCTCCTCGACCAGGGCGAAGTGGAGGAAAGCTTCTACGAGACATGAGGCTGCTAATAGGCACGAGGCACATACCTAATCCCTTGCAGGTCCCTACAATTAGAGCCTTATGGGGAACCACCCAAAGCGGTACTAGGATTATTATAAGAATGAAATATCTGGTTAAAAACATTTAATCAGTATTCCATCGGAAGTTGTTTTATAATGATTCTGTCGATTTTGGAAACAATAAAGAATTCAATCGATACATATTATATTTACCGGATGCTACACTACTGTGACAACAGGTACATATCCTACTATATATAATTCGCTAAGTGTGTCTGTTGGTGTGTCGGTGTGTTTGTGTGTGTGTTTGTTTGTGTGTGTGTGTGTGTGTGTGTGTGTGTGTGTGTGTGTGTCGGTGTGTGTGTCTGACCGGAAATTCAAAACTCCTGTCTCCATGGACCTAGAGCGATCAAATTTGGTAGGATTAAGGGGAGCAGGATGGGAACACCTATGGTAGGTGGCAGGACCAGACTCCGTTCACAGGGAGCGCGGCGTGCGCGTTAGAAATTTTGGGCCACAAGATCATAACTCCTGTTCCCGTGGACCTAGAAAGCTCCAATTCGGCAGGAATACAGGGGGCAGCATGGGAACACTTATGACAGGTGGTAGGACCAGACTCCACCAACAGGGGCAGGTCGTGCGCGATAGAAATTTTAGGTCTCAAACTCTAACTCCTGCTCCAGTGAACCCAAAGCGTTCAAAATTGGTAGGAGTGCAGGGGCCGGCATGGGTACACTTATGATGGGTGGCAGGACCGGACTCCATGCACAGGGAGCGGGACGTGCGTGATAGCAATTTTGGGCCGCAAATTTGCAATTCCTGTACCCGTGAACCGAGAGCTTTCAAACTTGGTAGGAATACCATGGGCAAGATGAGAACACTCATGGTGGGGGACGAAACCGGATTCCGTGCACAGAGGGCGGGGCGTGCGCAATAAAAAATTGAGCCGCAAATTCGAAACCCCTGTTTACGTGGACCTAAAGCGTTCAAATTCGATAGGATCACACTTTTCGTATTACCAGTGGGACCTCAGCATTCTGATAGGTGATGCGCGATATGACGGGATCGTAGGTACCCGGTGACAGGGACTGATGATAACTGATAAGAGAAAATAAGGGACCTAAGAGAGGCCACCTACCGATAAAAATCCTAACATCTTCGGTATCTGCGATGTAGCTTTGACCGTTCAGTATGTTTCATTCGATAAGACGAGATGGTAGAGCAGGGCGACAAAAGTGAGTGGTAAGTGCAGAGATACATTAGGGCAATACGATAAGCAGATTGGAACTCTGTTCATTTTTTACCATTAGATTACGACCACTACCCAGCTAGGTTTGTGATTCAATGAAGGATCCTCTTTGCTCGACGTCATTTGCGACAAAACTTATTCGACCGCCTATAATCTGGAATTCTCAACTAATGATATCTCCGTAAAGGAAAGGGTCCATTGATATAAAATATCTGATAGTGGTGCTATCATCACTCAAAACATCAAACATCATTTTTGATTGTCTAACAGTTTGATTTTTGATGGTAATTATTTCGAAGCGAGCAAAGGTCCGAGACGTCCGATCACAGGTGTAAGCACCGACTTTAACTGAATACCATTCGCACTTCCCTGTTAGTCCTGTGTCAAATTTCGTGTACAGGAAACTGCCAGTTGTTTCAAAAGAGGAGTGGAGAATTAGGCTTAGTACAACTATCAAAGAAAGAGGGAAACTTCCGATTTCTGTTGTGTCAGAGAAGGATCTCGAGCTCTATTCCAGTCTCATACTCTCACTCAGCTAAGCACGGAAAAAAACTTAAAAACTATAAACTTTGAGAAAGATAAAACTCTTCAGTTCAACATTTCTCGGGATAGGGTGTTTGACACAAGAAGGAGGAGAGCCTAGCGTTAGCCGTGCGATTCGATATCTGTACATTTACCAAACTTTACTGTCATTCATTTTGCCTTTTTTTAAAACTACTTCCACTTCAGCATTGCGGAATTTTGTGCTATCAGCGCCGGATCATTCCAATTGCACTGAAATTTAACGGAGATACGCCTCCTTAGCCCATCTCTCTTTTTTCTTTAAATAATCGCCTTTTTGATACTGTACGATGTTTTATTCGAACACAGCTGAGATGGTTTACAGAAAAAATCGCTCCCAATTCTGATACTGAGGGTGTAGAACTTTCAAAGGAAAAGGAGAATAGAAGTGGTATTTACACATAGCGAATTTCTCACAGGAAGTGAAAGCGCCCGGCGTAGCCGGGCGAACCCATAAGAAGGAGGAGAGCCTGGCGTTAGCCGGGCGATCCGACTGGTAATAGATAACTTAACAAGTAAACAAGAATTCTGTAGCATTCAAATCAACTACCTTGAGTTAGTAGTAAACTGTAGTACATAACAGTACATTTGAATGTAAAGGAATGTAGATTTAAAAAAAAAATGTAAAAAATGAGGAACAGTACCCAAAACGGGGAACAAAAGGCGTCGAGAAATTGAATGGAAAACAAATTTCATAGGAGGCTGGCTATGAGGTAGATAGAACGCGAGATCATTTTTCACAAGAGAAATGGCAGACGATAGGGAGATGTTTTCTAATTTGGTATCGGCGTTTTTTTTTTTCAAAAAATGCTTGAACGAAGAAATTCCTCAATTCCGGCTCAGTTTTTAGGAATAAAGTGTAGGGATCAGGGGCTAACGATGGTATCAAAAGAGGGGAAAAATCTGGAGAGATATCACATGAATTAAGGAGTTTTTTTTTTGGATGAAGAAAAAGTCAAAAATTCTGCGGAAAAATTATCGGCTTTCACGAGCGACCAAAAATCAAATGAGAAGAAAACTCGAAATTATTTAAATGACGGAAGTAATCGTGAAAAAAACCACTAGTTCAGACATTTTTCATACAACTTCATCTCAGCAATACAAAACTTCAGAAAAGAATAGAATCAAGATCAAAAATAAAGTAAAGCTAATAAATATTAAATTCGACTTAAATTTGACTGAAAAATTAAATTCTAATTTCAACGCTTCCCTCTATTATGTAACAGCTTTGAGAATACCACCCAACAAACCCCCTTAACGCCATTTCGCTCATACTGCTATCTCGGACTACTTGGAAACCTATTCCTGACTATGAACGCATGTTCCAATTCAAGCTACAAACTCTCGGGAAGATATAAATAGATCCTCGAATAAAAAAAGTGAATAAATAAACTTGAAAGAGCCATAAAAGAAGGATAAGCTCGGCTTTGCTATTACTCATATCCAATAGATTCTGGGCAACAACGTAATAAGCGGCTCATTCCTATAGGATATTTTTGAAACTTATTTCGAGAAATCACTGAAAATATAAGAGCTGGACTGAAAAAATGATCTTGACGTAGGATTATCAGAGAGATATCATCATCGCACAAAACTACTTCTCTGTGAAGTTTCGACGCTGAGCTGGCCTTTAGACCGTGGATTTCTGTGAACTGGCATTGAAGGGCTTTGAGTGGGACTTACTGAATCCAGAGTACCGTAGAAGCTTAAATCTAACATTTATAGGAGGGTATGGTGCAGTGGCAAGTGGCAGTTGCGCACTATGACACATGCATGATCCGGGGAGAATGCCGGGTTGATGCCGCTAGTCCAGCCAAGTCCCATCCCTTCTGTCGGTCGGTTATTCCGTGCCAGACTCATTTGAGAAGACAAAAGCGTTGACTTGTTCTGAATGGAAGTCGAATGCGCGACGCATCCCAAAAATGGGATCGATAATCGCCAAAGGCTACATCTATCAATCTTTACAAATGGTATTCAACGAAATAGGGAAGTTTATTGTTATGACAGCAAAAAATCGAGCTTTTTTTTTAAATTGACGGCTCACGAAAGCGACTACTAACGGATTTCTCATTCGACGCCGCGGACGATGTCCTCACACGACATCAACGATGGCAGCTGATAGTGTAAACGACAGCTGTTGACGTCAATGATGGGTTAGTGAAAATGAGCACGCAATCGATGATGTTACATGAAATTTGCTGGACACTACCTAATGCATGTATAGATACAAGTTATAAAGAGTTTACAGTATAAAGTTGTATTGGAACTATGCCAAGGCTTATCGAGAATCGAACATGGCATGTATGGCTGGACCGGCAGTCATCCCCAGCGATTATCACTTTATCACGTCAATTAGTCAACGATCATTAATCACATCATAAGCAGCAGTCGTCACCTGGCTCAGGTGCTAATCGCACCCGAAGCCATGCCCTTGTTAAGTTTGACGGCACCGATATACTGCATAGGCAACACCAAGTAATACTCGAGGATAGAAAGGGATAAAGTCCTTGAGCGCTGACAAATTCTGTCTGAGAGATGCGCCCCGCATCAGACTTCCATTTAGAATTGTAGAGGCGTAGTGAACGCCTATGTGGCCCAGACAATGGCTTGCGTTGGCCAGCCGGTGTACAAGTCAACGCTTGTACCCTCCCAGACGAAACCGGTACCCATTGACCGACTCCGAGGTATGGAAGACTTGGTTGGCCCAGGCGGATATTGGTCCAAGATTCAATCCCATGACAACGCGTTCGTGCTACACCAAAGTTATACTCAGTCAAATAACAAATACATTAATTTTTAGCTTGTTTATTGTTGATTTGCTTGTTTATTCACCATATATACATAAATATAAGAACTTCATCGAGTAAATAAACGATGCGGCTCTCGTTGATTTACGATGTTGTTGCGATGCTGATCTATGCGGGATGAACCGGCGCCTACAGCTTAATCGTACTGGCGTCTGAGGGGTTGACCGAGGGTTCAGCTCATGCTCTATATACGCTACTAACTAGTAAGCTGTGTTTTTACTGGCCAGCCAGTTCAGCCGTGCACAAGTCAGCGCTTGTGTTTTCAGGGGCCAATTTGGTACAGCACGATGCCCGGGCAGCCCAAGTACGGGCCACAACTCGCCAACCTTATGAAATTTGAAGCCATTTACCCCGAGGAATAGGTCTGCTTGGTCCTACGCTTGCTTTTTCCTTAACAAGCATTGTAAAACGAAGAGAGTCTTTAACATATATGCATGTCATTACATATTAAGCAGTAAGAAGTAGTAATGGGAAAGAATTAAAGTAATGGGAAATAGTTAAGAAGGGGATAGCAAGATTACTCAGGTCCTCAGAACTGCTTCTCTTAAGAAAAAAAAAGAGAAATCGTAGCGAAACTGAAGGGATTGGTCTCTGAAGGTAGATAAATTACGCCCTCTTTCACGAACTCTTTCGTAAATTACAAAATTGTAATATTAAACTGAATTTCCGATAGATATAGAAGACGACGAATCCTGTGGAGAAAGTGCAAACTCAGCGAAATGGAGGGTAAGGAAAAAAGTATTACCGCCGAAAGACACTTCAGAAATTGAGGCACTACTTGGACACTCCTCAAAGTGCTCTTCTTCGAGGGAAAGGCTTTAACCAGTGAAAAAACCGGTCATCTGGGGATGTTGGAACTAATTCAGATTACCACACAGAGTAGACGAGATGAGAAAATGTTTTAGCTTTGGACAGAATTGATCCTTCCGATGGAAAGAGGGAATTGAGAGGAAGGGCCAAACGATCAAAGAACATAGCGAGTATTAACCCTTCAATCACATTCGATTTCGCATATACCAATTAGGACCAAGAAAAGCAGTCTCTCCCACGCATGGTTCGGGGATCCATTCCCGGATCGGCCTTCGACCTGGCTGATCAAGCCTTCCCTCCCTCTAGGTCGGCGGTTAATTGGTACTAGACTCCTTTGGAGAGGATAAAAGTAAGGGCCTGTACATGGCCAGGCTACGGCAAAGGGTATAGGCAGCATACACATCCAATAGGCCACAACGTTTTTGACTGGAAGTCGAATGCGGGGCGCATCCCTGAAACGAGATCTACCAGGCCAAACTTTTCACCCTGACTTCATAAGCATTACATTGATTGATAGTGGAAAAGGTCATCAAGAAAGGAGACTGTGGGGCGTGAGGGAGGCGAAATGAATCTCAGAAGTGCCACAATGAGGGGCTAAAGCTCATGAAGCAGCGGGCACTTCTCGTCCAAATGGAATTAGTGACGATGCATATATAAGACAGCAAAGACCACATAAGAAAAAGCACAGTCACCCGGGCGTTATGACGTCTTTGCCCTTTTATATACCCTTCGATAACTATATTTTGAGGCTACACAGCCGTGGACGCCTTGATTTATTGGACTTTTTTTTGTAAAATTATGGCTTCTTGGATACCCTTCACCAGACCAACCCCCATTCGGGCGATTTTCCCACCTCCCTGATTAAAAGGCGTGCATTCTGATTGTGTTCATTTTTACTGGTATGTATTTCGAATACGTATAGCCCCTTAATCACCCAAGGACAGCTTTGACTGAACTCATTACATGATCGGTCTAAATTGCACATCATTTGGGACCATAGTTCTCAATCCTTTCAATTGATGAAGTCTACCAAAGGGACCGAGCTTTTCCCCCATCCCATCGAACTCCCATTATCGACCTGTTCGCACGCGGACACCCATAGGAGGGCATTCGAGGACGGTTTTCTCCAACTCCCATAAACTCTTTACCATGAAAGTCGTCGCCCAAAACAAATCCAATAGTCTCAAGAAGCGTAGGCAAAAGGGCAGATAGTTGGACGAGCTCTTCATCCCCCTGCTCACAATTGGATCAGGGTTAGAGCTGGAGTAATTGCCGCTAGGGAGTAGTCGTTTGGGCGTCTAGATCAATAAGGACCACCATCTGAAAGAGATTCCAGGGGAAAAGTTGGTCTTTAGACCGGTTTGTTCCCTAAGATTTCTCCTGGATGGTGGTCACTGTTGATTTTACTGTATATTACGGTATGAAGGGTATAATTGCAAAAAGTGTTGGACATTCAGCAAAATTTTGGGCCTGTTCACGAAGCGTAAACGGTCAATGACTACTGTCGCAATAAACAGTCCGACTTAGTCTCAACTGAAGAAGGGGGTTATCCCCATGTCGTATATGAATCTCCTTGACTATGCGGTCCGGGGGATTTCAGGGGCCTGCGCTACATGACGCCAAAGTCTCGAGCGGCTCAAAGCCGTCCAAAAGAGGTGAGTCGAAAGTGATCCACTTAAAGTGACTGACTTTATCCCTGAACGTCTAGAGAATGTCGCAAGAACAATGGGTTTGATCCATGGGAAAGATCAGAATCCCAGATTCCGTATTATTTTAGCTATAAACAGCCACAGCTACCCTCGAATCAAAACAAACAAAATATGTACTCAAGTGCGAATAGTAATCAAAAAAATCTAATAACTATGTTGTTAAGATCCTCCACCGAGATGGACCAGCAAAGGTGTCCTGAGAAAACTCGGACAAAATGGACAACTCGGACAATTTTAGCTGAATCGAGATTAAGAGCAGTGCGAGCCGCATAGGATTCGATGATGTATGTTGCGTGCTATGATCTACTTGAGGCTTCAATCTGCCATCATCACGAAAACATAGGAGAGAGATGAAAAATGTATAAAAATACTCCAAAAATATACAGAAAAGAATGGTCAAGTACACATTTACATGGTCGTTACCGCTTATATCTATACAATGCAGAAAAAAATAGTCTCCAAGGAGGTGGTTAGGGTCAACAGCTGTCTATAGCATTTTCATTGGTGTGTCAACACTTTTAGAAAATTTGATCTTTCTCATATTTGAAATTGAAAAAAAATCACCTGACAGAAACGACGTTTCGTTTTTTTTTTTCAGGAACTCCTAACCCGTTGGCATCAATGCGCGCGCGAAAATTATCGCGCGGTCCCAGGGGACTACAGAACAAAAAGTAAAAACGCATGGTATCGTCAAAAAGTGAGATAAGTGCAGAAGTAAAGCTTAAACAAATGAAGCATCGCAGTGGAGCAGTAGTAACATTACGTACCTCTAGGACGTTCTGAGTTTTGATTCAGGCCACGCCCTGAAGTATGTCTCTAACGATAGCACCCCTTTGAACAGAAAACGCGAAATCGGAAACGCGAAACTTTACACATGAACGATGTTTGCGCAATCAATCAACTTGAGCGTGAAATTAAGGGATCTCATTAAAGTAGGCAATACCTCCAAAGAGCACGATGGATACGTTGAGCACTCGTGAGCTTCAGGCTTCCTTGATAGTTAACCTCCGGGTAACTACAAAATCCACTGAAAACCAGTAAGCCGAAGGTTTTTTTCGGTTTCGCAACCAGCTCGTAGCTCCCTCACTGTGGACATACAGATTCGGAATGATCAGAAGTTTATTAAAGTTGATATTGACTCTTTTTTTCCTCTTCAGCTTCGTTACATAGATGAATTCGGAATTCTTAAGTCGTGATTGCGAATAGAATGCTTATTTGGCCAATCAAACGACTTCCAGAAAGCAGCTCAATACAATCCAGTGCTTTTATCCTCCAAGACGGATCTTGAACGAATTTACTGAGCGAGGGATGGAAGGCTTAGCTGACACAGCGAACATCGAGCGGGATTCGAACCCTGGACCATGCGTGTGTGATGTGACACTACTTGCCACTACACTGCCTAGCCCCTATTCATACGGGAAAGTCATAAGTAAGGTACAAATTTAATGAGCTTGAATATGGAAAAAAATAATATTAACAAATATGTAAACATCGAAAGCGATTCTTTCCATGATGTAGTATAGTAAAGTAAAGTATTAGGTTGATGCATAATTATTGCGGATTTTTTCGCGGCTTTTTTTCTCTTGATAGAATTTGAATATTGAGTTCGGGTTTTTTCTAGAAATGATCTACTTGATTTCCTCTACAAGAATATACTCAAAAAACCATACGCATATTCGCATATTAGGCTTTACTACTTCGAGAAAGATTGGAAGGTGGCACAGTCATTCCGCGATCTCAGTAACTTCTCGGCGATCAAATCGGCGATCGAACAATCAGCCAGAGCCAACCAAGAAATGGGATCTGCCCCTAAATCTGCCATATTCACCAGCAGAAACTTTTATGGATTATCTCGTCAACCGTTCATCGAAAAAATGGCAAGAGAATAGAGGTTACGTCTATTCGGATGACTTAATGGCCCGTAAGGATAAATACTTCTTCGCTTTTGGAAACCGACTACCTAGCCAGTGGGAAGCAGTGCTTGACGCAGATGGTGAATAAGTTCCGGAGTAATTATTTGAATATGCCTTTGCTTAGTATTTCTATAGTTTCTTTAAGAAAAATTTGCTGGAAAAAATCCGCAGAAAATATCCGAATAATTATGCATAAACCTAATATATAGAGGCAGGTAAAATACAGGGGAAATAGAAAATATCAAAATAATCGTGTTTTGACCGGCAGGAAGTCATGTGTACTCCAACTAGATCACCTAATGAACGATCGCCGAAAAGTTACTGAGATCGCGGAATGACTGTGCCACCTTCCAAACTTTCTCGAAGTAGTAAAGCCTAATTTTGCGAACATACGGATGGTTTTTTGAGTATATTCTTGTAGAGGAAATCAAGTAGATTATTTCTAGAAAAAACCCGAACTCAATATTCAAATTCTATCAAGAGAAAAAAAGCCGCAAAAAAATCCGCAATAATTATGCATCAACCTAATATTTCGATTAATTTTTCCAGCCATACCTGACCCACAGTGCACAAGCAACGCCTAAGCAACGACGTCAGAGTCTGGTTCACGTACATTTTTACACTGTATTATATTTTATTGTATTATTGTATTTTACATTGTACGTACGTACACGTACACGTATACTGTCGTCATTTTGCTAATTCAAAAATAGAAAACCAATTTGCCATTCAAGATTCCAACTGAGAGAATGTTGAAGAGGGCTCAGGAGAAAAAGGTTAATGTGAGTGCATTAAAGGAATTTCCATGATTGGTTTCTCACGTTGTTGTAAGGGTAACCACTTGTGATAGTCGAAGAGTAGGCAAGTAACAAATTAGTATAATACGTACAATGGAAATTAGTTGTTTGTCTACTCTGGACTACTTACAAGCCTGTACTATAAGAATGAATCAATTACCAGGAATTCTAGATAGAGCCGATAGGACAAGGTCAAACTTCATACTTCGGGACTTTTTGAGCACTTTGAGACTACATTGCCGAAAAGATTGAGATGGTGGCGATCAACCAAATATGAGATGTGTTGTGACTAACTTTTTCTCTAGGAAGCAATGTCTAGTGAGGCGGTAAGCCCTGGGTAACCTTCTGACAGGACGTTGACCTGAGAGTTATCTTAAACAGACTAAGAGGTCATGTCGTAAGGGTAGAGAAATAAGAAATCTCCAGTCTGGCCTTGATACTTCCACATTTTCGCACTTTCCTACTGAGCACCCCATACGACGGTCATTTAATACAAAACACGGAATTGTATTCCATATTTAGAGGTGTTTTGGCTATTCGGCTAAATTTGTTACCGTTAGTCCAAGCTTTTGCATTTTTTTTTGAGCAGTATCTTCTATGAAACGAAACGTTCATCCCCCGACAAAGTCGCCTCGAAACAAAACCCCACTTGCACCATTGAAGCGCTGCAAAAAGAACTACTACGGCGCAGCTTCCTTGACGACATATCCCAAGAGACATTCGTGCAAATACCAATTCAAAACACTGTCCCTATGGGCCGCTTGCCCCCGTTTTTTCGCTTCTCATAACGCCTAGAAATGACCCATTCAACTGGGTATGACCCATATCCGTCCGATTCGGAAAAGTCCCAACTGTTTTCTTCCGGAAAAGGTCAGAAAGACCCATGCCCAAAGCCTAGACCTAGCCAGGGATCTATGTATGTAAAGGTAAGAGACTGTCAAAAACTCGGCTGACTAGGCGGGCTGAACCAATTCCTGAAAGCTAATCTAACTAATCGGCTAAGCACGTCACGACGTCAGGCAGTTTTTAATCTTGAGGGCATTCCGATAAGATTCAGGGAAGAAGCACCTCAAGGAATCACCGAAGAAGATGACGGTAAGAAATGACGCGATATAAGAGGATTCAGGGATAAAAATACATCTGGAAGAGGCTATTTTTGTAGTGGGAGAGCTGCTGTTACTGCCGCTGCTACTGCCACTGCTGCTGCTGCTGCTGTCGGGCTGGGGCTGCACACACCATACGAGAAAATACTATCAACCAGATGCAGCTGCCACCTCTTGACGTCATACCGCATCTGTGCACAGCACAACGTGTAAAATGGGCGGGTAGACGGGGCTTGCAACGGACCGAAAAAAAAGATAGAAATGGCATGCTATTCTTATCTAATGATCATCAAAATAAAATCGTCTGAGTCATAATATCCCCTGAGTCCCGAAAGCAGAGATAACGGAGAGGGAGAAAGTTCCCCAAAAAAAAGATTCGGGAACAGCAAAATTCCAATCTAAGCACCCCGACGATGCCTAGATGATGCCGACAGACATCTCATATCGTTTTTTTTTTGGTAAAACCATCTGCTTTTAACCGCCGAGAACCCTTGAATGAAGAATTTGTGTGAGAATGAAGCATGCGAAAAGCAATACGATGAAATAAAATCAGTAATGAGATGTAATTTCTGGGTAACAGGTGAAAAGGATGCTGACCTGAGATCGGGAATGGGAAATTATCGGGTGCACCAGTGGGCAGGATTTGATACCCTTCAAGGGTGCACAACGGGTCCCATAGAAAGGGTGCCAAGTTTTGCCCATTTGCCCATATATTAGAGTTGCTGCTGTTGCTTCCGTCTACTATACCTGCTGGGTTGTTTCTACCATATTACTTCCCATTTGTGGAAAAGTGAGTTCCAGAAATGGGTGGAAATATGTTAATCAGTAAAAAAAGTCCCTTGGGCTCAGTTCGCCTCCAGTTCTCTCTGATCTGGCTGTACTTAAGGGAATCGGTTAACCGGGAATCTTGCCTGCCCATTCCTTGTTGCAGGAATGTGGTTGACCTCAAAGGAGCAACTGCTTCTGCAATATATCCTTCAGCTTATAGTGCTTGTTGATCTTGACTTTCGCGCTTACAAAAACGTGAGGTGCTTCTCCTGTGACACTCTTACCTGTCCAAAACGATCTGGGCAGTATGAGATTTTTACGGGACAATCGGTTCCATGGCTTTCGGTTCCTGAGAAAAATAGGTAAGCACTTTGTTGTTCCGCGAATTGAAGATGGCTTCCACGATGGAGAGTTTCGTTAAGGGAGATTTTCCTTGGATGCTCTCGTGTGGGAGTAGGTCGATAATGGGAGCACAGTGAGGGAAGGTTCCCTCATTTTTGGAAGGTTCAACCAAAAAAGACAAATTTTGAAGTTTTGTAAAAAGTGATGAGCAGAATCAGATTAATCAGGAGGAATCCTTGCAATGACCTGGGAAAAAAGGGGGATCTGGGGAAAAACTAAATGCAACCAAAACCGATTGGAGTTAGCCATTGCGCACCTTCTGGAGTAACTGGTGGCCTGTGCTCCCAGTTGGGAATGATCACAGCAGCCCGCAATAGAGCCGATGAGCATGGTCGTTTTTTAGGTTATTTTTTCGGGACATTCTTTCTCTGCTGGATTCTGATCTGGAGAGTATCAGCTGTTCGTAGGCAATCTGGATAGGAAGTACTGGAAAGGATACAGTACCTACCAGAGAACGGAGAAAAAACCTAACCACAGGACTTTCAAGGAAAAAATCAATTTGGCAAAATTGATAGAATAAAAAAGTTACCGATGGAACTCGGAAAGCACAGGCAAAAGGCAAGTGAACAAATCAATGTGATCGTCAGAACGGCTGAAATACGATAGTCTTACGGCTAATGTTTCAGTTACACCTTCTCCGATAATCACCTAATCGATCAATAAATCGATTCAAGTGGATTTCGAAAGCTTTTCATCGTATTAAGTAATTGAACTCTCCCATAACAGAACAAATTGGGCGTGTTGCAATAATACAATCAAATTTATCAAACGTTGAGAGGATGGGAGGACGGGAGTCAGTTGTCGTCTATGGATCAGATAAAAAAGATAATTAATCCAATCGGATAGCACGGATCACATCAATAAACATGTGATACGACTGATGGACATTTTCATTTGGGAGCAAAGAAATCGGCTTGGGAACGTAGACGAGAGTGGGCGATGCCACCTTACTCACTATCCGATGATTAAGCGTTTATACTCAATCTATGTTTCTATCCCTTTTGGGTGAGCTCTGTAGTGGAGGGTCCGGACGATTTCCATCCCTTCTAGGTCACCTATGTAGGATAAGCGGACGTTGGGTGAAAAAACAAAAAAACTAAACATTCTAGCAATCAGAACATATTTCATCCACACATTCAAAGACTTCTACGATATGAAAAGGAAGTTCAACACATGGCGCACTCCAAAGTAGAGAGCGCTTCGCAACCTCTGAAGTTCTGATTTCGACTGAAAACTATAGAAAAGATTTCCTTCTCCAAAAAAATCGATCCTTTTTCCGGACTCCTTTTCATGCAACCAATAAATAAGCCATTTCCTCAGAATCGCTCATTCGTTTAGCATTTAGATAGCGCCCGAACGACTTTTACTCCCTCAATGCATATATTTTATGGATGTACTTTTGTGTAAAGCACATTTATAAAGTACTCTTTCCTTCGCTTTGATATTATCGCGCCATGTGTTCGACAACACCTAAGAAAATGGTAAGAATCAATTTCGTGTCAATTTATGCCTACCACGAAAGCCAAGTGACGTCTGGCCAACCTTTTATCCTGTTACATATACTACAGACTTTATTTCAATGAAAAAAAATCTTGAATGGCTGGCAATCTAACAAAAGAAAAGATAAGATTCATCAATAGTTGATTTCTCAAAACTTGCTTTTACTATAGATATACAAAGAATCAAGTCTCTGGGCGCTGATCGATCCCGTGTGGGGATGAGCCCCGCAATCGACTTCCATTCAAGTGGCGGATTAATGTGTATGTGGTCTATACAATGAGTTGGGGTGACGAGCCAATGTAATAGTTAGAGCTACTTCCTCCCAGATGAGTCTGGTACCAACTAGCTGACCGCGGAGGGATGTAAAGTTTGGTTGGTCCTGGGGGATACCGATCCGGGATGGGTTCTTACACAAAAGCACCAGAAAAAAAAATAATCTTCCTCAACCGGTTCCAGAGTAGACCGTCATCATTAACTCAGCACGTCAATCCCATAAGGTTAGTCGATGAACATCAGATGTAGGGAATGTTTAGATGATCTTAGCAGGGACGACTCACAAAACACGTGGTAGTGAAATGAGAAGGGGAAGGTCTTTATTGCTACCCACACCATATTTTTCTCATGAATTATTCAATGTGTGAAAGTCACAGCAAGCGAAAAGCAAAGTTTGGTGGTTGGTGGGCAATGGTTCTGACCACTCGTTAAAAGAAAGTAAAATACGTAATAGACATTGATACGTGATAATAATGTTCGATAAATCGTAGACAAGATGGTTTTCATGTGATTTTCCCATTGTAAAATTGAAAAAAAAACCATCATAATCCCATAGACACTCGAATTTCTTGGTACATTCTCACTTATTATTATTCATGGCTAATAAAGAAGGGTAATCGTCCAACGTCCACGCATTCTACCGCTATCGACGAACTGATTGGCATGAAAAACGGAATTTCGAACAGTTTTATCAGCCATGTTTGCTGTCAAATTGAAAATCGTCCACAAAAAGGCGCAAGTCCAGGATCGGATTATATCCGCCTGAGCCGACCAAGCCTTCAATCCTTCCAGGTTAGGTCATTTAGTACCATACTCGTCTGGGAGGATGAAAACTCTGAATTCACATTGGCTGGCCACCGCAAGTCATTGTATAGACCACATACGCATTCGACACGTCGCTACGATTTTGAATGGGAGGCGAATACGGGGCGCATCCTTCAGAGAAGGGATTGCTTAGCTCCCCAAGACTTTATCTTTTAAGTGCTCGTTTGAATAACCCCTGGGGAAAGGATTCTTGCCAGTTGTGCAGACTGTCTAGTTGACTTATCAGCGAGGGTCGGTGATACCAGACAGCTCCGCCCACATTGTAAAGGTCATCTCTGGTTTCATACCTACCATTTTCAAATGCAATCAGAGCTCAAATTCAAAATAATACAGTAAGAATGCGCAGGAAGGAATTTTGAAGGACGAACGTTCATAATTCAAACGATGACGTTCCACTCTGCTATTCGAGGAATTCGATTTAGAAGATGGAATAAGAATCTTCATTGAAGAAGACATATGAGAAAATAAGGTTCTGAAATTGCGAGAGCGCAAATAGGGAGACTTAATCCTCAGCGGTTTTTATCTAAATCTTCAAGATCGATACCTTTTCATTCTACTGATGTTCTGGTAATAATCGCAATATTCAGTGGAGATGCTACTCGAGTAGGAACCCCATACCATTACAACTCAGCCGAGATCGGAGAAAATGGGGAGTTGTTCATGGCGCATTGGTTATAAATCGGAGGATCCTCAACAATGGATACAAAGCAGAGATTGTGAAGCTCAACGAGAGACGGGAAACCCTATTTGGAGGGAATTGAATTCGGAATTTCGCCGCCCCTTTTCCTCTCTTCTTCCCGCTCTCCCTCCTTGCTCTGCAACTCTCAGGGTCTTTCTCTGAATTCAAGTCGACTGTATAAATCGAGTGTTGAGGTTAATGAGAAAGGCCTGGAATAGCAGCATATTGGGGCTGGGTGCGCCATATTCTTGACATTCATTAAAAAATGGTGAAGCCTGAGTTTCAGAGGGTGTGGTCTTTCATTCGCCTCTACTGCATGGCTGCCTGAGTTTGAGGATCTGAAATTTGAAGACCGAGAAGGTTTTCGGGAAGTGTTCCTTATGTTGGATCGGAAAAATCATGCTCATGGGTTTTCCTAAAGTTTAAATGTTGGTGTTCTCAAAACTACAATTTGCAGATCGATTGCCCTGCTTACTGAAACTCACCAAAAATTGATTTTCACGACCCATTACATTTTGATTTTATTTCCACGAAATTATTGGTTATAAACGAGCACATCACGGGTGGCGTTTCATGTGCAAAACGTCGTAAACCTATAGATTCAGCAAAGCTGTTTTCCCATTCCGAATCAGGGGGTCTGAAGGGTGCTAGAAATGAAATGGCTATAGAGCAGAAATCGTTCCAACTGAATGGTTAATCGTTCAGTAGGTATAAGTGCTCGCCGCTTGTCCGATCAGGCTGACGAGTTTTTCAAAGGCCGGCCGAGGTTTCATCCTATCAAGAAGGTTGATCAGGTCCAATTCTCCTGGCAAACCACCCTGATGATTCGGGCAACAGCTGCCAGTGGAATCTGTAGTTCAAGTCAGAAAACGGAGCTGATCCCTGTTCCCACGCTCATTCCAATGCTCTCAAATTTCTTCCCGAATTCTTCCTGTGTGGTAAATTTAGGAGTGAGCAGTATTTCAAAAATTGACTTCATAAAGTATGATGGCAGGTATAAAAATAAGGGGGTCCAGTCCTCCCCATACCCTTTCCTTTGATGTCCGATGGGAGGAATAGCTCCGTGGAATCCGGAAAGGGATGTAAGAGCGATCCCCCGTACTATCCTTCATTCGGTGGCGATGAAATGCGAACTTATGGCAGACAAAAGTAGGTAGTACACCAGGGAAGAGAAATATGTTCAACAAGACCGCTACTCTTACTTTCCATGGGATTAGACTGCTCAGGGGATAAAGCTACCTCGTCCAGCTTTAATGTTTACAGATCAGGTACTCGAGCGGACCAAATCCTCTGTTCCCCTGGAAACGACTAATTGGTGCTAGGCTTCAATGAAAGGACGACATCAAAGATTAGCTTCGCAACTGGGTGCAAAATGATTTCAGTGCATCCATGTACCTAAGATCTTGGTGGCCGAAGTAGAAAAGAATTGAATGCATGGCGTATTCCGGTGGAGTCAAGAATGCAGAACCAACACATTCGATCGAAAATATTAACTTGTTGATAGAAAATTTTTCGCGTCTATTTTTCTACGAAGCCAGGGGAGAGGGGAAGGCAGAGTGAGGGAGTTTTTCCAGAGAAAGAAGGAGCGAAATGTAGTAAGAAACAGGAAGATCCAATCTTTGTCCTAGATTCAAAGCGCTAGAACCAAACTAAGTGAACTTTATGGCGTGAGATATTTACGCTCCAAAAAAAGAAATAGAAGCCCACAGCTCTTTCCCGAAAGCCCAGGCCAAAGTCTTCTATGTAGATCACGGAAATTCCGGTCCCCTCAGGGTTCAGGATATTCCAAAATTAACGGCAAGACTAGAATACGTTCGAAAGCGATTACAGCTGCTTCGTTATTTGAAAACAGGCCATTATCGCGGTGAAATCTGATATTTAACAATCCTTTAAAAAATGGAAATTCCAGGAAATATTGTTCGCAACGATGATCACGAGGGAAATCGACAAATTCAATGCAAAGCCGAAAAACTGATGAATGTGTGAAGAAGAAAGGGGGTTGTAATCAATCGTAATGCCGTGACAAAGCTCATCTTCATTTTTTCCTCTTTTTTCTTATTCAAAAACATCAAGGCTTCGAAGCGATTACTCGAAAGAGGCGGTACGAAAGTTTGGTAAGCATTTGTGAAATAATTGCATGGTCCGTGTAAAAATTCCTCGTCGAAAGAGACCTCAGGTTGGAAATAGCCTTCTGAGAACACCAGAAATAGGATCGAAATTAGGCGGCAAGGGAACTAGCAAGGGCATGGGATTGCACTGGCAGTGCAGCCGCGATTCTGGGTAGAACTTGGGAAGAAAGAGGGAGGGAGCTTGGGCCGCATGTGACTGTAATGCGGAAAACGTTTTTGTGAATACGTTTCAAGGCTGTCTTGCTCTACCCAGTAGCGGTCGTTTCCCTGTGGGAAATGACCGATACTGGAAAGAGAAGCTCATTCTTTTTAAGAAAACGACCGTTACTGGAGGACGTAGCTCACTCTCTCCAGGAAAGCGCCCAGTACTAACATAAGAAGCGTAGCTCAAAACGTTTTTGTAAATATTTTTCCAGGTTGAACTGCTTTTTCTGGTAGCGGTCGTTTTCCTAGGGGAAATGACCGCTAATGGAGAGAGCAGCTCATTTTCTCCAGGAAAACGACCACTACTGAAAAGAGCAACTCAGTTTAAGAACGAAAAAAGATGGAAGTTCCGGGTCTTGGAAGGAGAAACGAGAAAAAAGTTTTTTGAGCCCCCATTCAGCCCCACCCATACCTCAGTGATGGCTTTGGAACATCCCGAAAAGACTAATTTCAGCAATGTCGGAAAAGATTTCGTGGAGGAATGTAAATGAGCAGATGTCAGCGTTTCGTGAATTCATATAGGGGTGAAGTGATCCCTCCAGAAAGGAGGGAGCCCATAAGAAGGATGTAGAATTAGATGCCTCGTAAACAGAAAGTGCAACCCATGATCGGATTTCAATTAAACTTGAAAATAGTTACATGAATGCACTGATGCCAGTGGGAAGGAGCTTTCCTAAGGAGCAATTAGAATTTGCGAAAATTACATCGAACAGCAAACGGAGCACAGAATTCGAAGAATACATGGAATAAGCTAGAATATTCTAGTAAACTGGGTAAAAAAGAAGTAAAAAGGGGATAGAAAAGACAAAATCATCTCAAAAATAAGATGGAGGCAGCCAGGTTTCGAAGAGAAGATCATGATGTCGACTTCAAAAGGCGGATTATCTGCAGCCAGGAGAGAAAAAAGCTGATCGGTTGAGCCAATTCATTTAAATCAGCTAAATTTAGGCCGAATAAATCAGACGGGTAGGTTACTCATGCTAATTAGATGCTCAATGGGGAAATATCAGATGACGTCAACGTGCTAGAAAACCTCTACGGAAGGAGGAAGAAAAGCCGACAATACGAAAAGGAAGAAGACCTCAAAGGGTGTGGTGCAGTTAGAACGAAATCGTCGCGTCGCGGCGAGAGATGCCGCGCGCGAAGGATTGTAGCAGAATGCAGCCGCAAGTAAGAAATAAGGGAACAAAAGAACTAACAGTAGAATCATGCCAACAGTAATAATCTCTTAGCTATTGAGCTGTATGAAGAACGCTAGAACTGTTATAACGAGGTAAAAGGTCCGCGACAGCCGCGGACGGCGAATCGATTACACAAAAACCGTTCCTACTGCCCGCCTTCTAGACTTCAAAATAGCAAATTATAGCGTAAACCACGAGGAGTTGGGATAAAAATACAGAAAGGAGATAGGCTTTGCATGAATCCAGTCTTTTGTGCTATATTGCCTGGGTTATGGGTCATATCACTTGTATGGACTGGGTTTCACACATGGATGGGAACTAAGAATGGCGAAAAAGCGTTCTGAACGGTGGTTGCCTCCTTACATGCTCATGGCGCAATCTATCGTCCGAGTTGCATGTTGTTCCGCTATGCTTGAGACCTGAGCTGTGTCTGATGGTTAAACTAGCAGTTTCTGATCGACATCCAACTTGGACGATGGATTGCGCCATTAACATGGATCGCTAGAAGGTAATCACAGAGTTCTGCTTCGAGGCCCACTGCAGGAGCTTTTAAGGTTAAAAAAAAAAAACAAAACTAAACAGAAACTGAACGAATCAATGACTGAATAGACAACTTAATGGTATGAAAGAGCAAAGAATTCGATGTGATAGTCTTCCAAGCAATGGCGAAGATCTAGAAAACCTAAAACCGTCCGTTTGTGACGCCTACCATAGCAAACGACTTAATTGCTTCTAACGTTAAGATCTCTTCGGTATGATCCTATTATTAGCAAATTTGGGAAAGATCAGAGGCTACCAAGAGGGTTAACCCTGGTAATCTTCATAATGGTTGACAAAAATTCAAAAAAAGAGAATGTGCCCATTAACTCTTCTTGAAGACGTCATGTGCCAAACAAACACAAACAAACAAACAACTCACACAACAAACAATCAAAATCCTTAAGAAATTCCGAACCTCAACTGGATTGCACCTTACTAATTCGATCTGGGAAGAGTCCGATATAAATGAACCAAGACGTACATACATAAGTCCACTTGGCACCGGCAAGCTCGATAATGTAAGATTGACGAGAGAGCAAGAGCAACTACGAGCCTTCAGCGGTGCTACGACTCCAGAATGGGGTTCAAAAAGGTCAAAAAACTTTTGGGTACTGGAAAAAGGCTTTCAAAAGGTGGCATGCACGAGCAAGTGTTCGCACAATGTTACCATACAATAGCCTCATAGCCCCGTCTATTCCAAATTCCTCGCCTATTCATCGAAGCGTATAGAACTAGTAAATTAATTGAGTTCCTTCTATCCTCAGGTAAATTATGTGACCAAAAAGTAAAAAAAATACTATGAAGTGTTCCGTCACAGAAAATCATATTGATTTATAAAAAATCAATATGAGTTTTTTCAAGATCTGCTTTGAGTTAATTTCAATAAAGGGAAGAAACAACCGAATAAGGAACCAAAAAATTCCACTTTAGTAGTTTAAAAATTTTATATTAAGTGCAATTTAGCCCATCTTTTCCCATTCTGTTTATGATTTTGCTTATTTATGTTTACTTTCGCAAAGTAAATGACTGAATTTTATATGAAAAACATATAAAAGATCCTATATAGGATGTAACATGCCTAAGATTGCCTTTACAAAGCAGATTGAAGAAATCCTTAACCGAGAACCAAATATCAACCTTTAAATAGGATCAAATTCATTAAAGGAGCAGGGCTGGCTGAGTTTTGCTCTGACTACTTGTCTGTCCGTCTCAGTCACTCCCATCCCATCTCCCCATGCCCCTTCACGCTCTCATCACTTGTCCGCTAAAGAACTCTTATAGCTGTTTCAGGACGGGCCAATACACATCATTCAGTTAGGCTCTCAGAAACGAATTCCCGTCTTCATCACATTCCCAACCCCCTTCCCTTCGGCAAATAGATTTCCGACTTTTTCCACTTGCAGATCATTCCTCGACTGAGCTATGTGCACTCTTTCGGACTTCTCCGACAATTTCTGTTGCCTTCGGGCCAATTTCTGGTCTGAGCTACTTGTAGCTGTATCACTGATGTTATGATGTTATAGCTGTATGTCAGGCCTAAGTAATGAGTTACCTTATGGGCACTACGGGATGAAACGAACACAAAAGCCTTGATTGATCAGGTGATGCAATTCTGGTACAGCAATGGAAGGAGCATAGCAGCTAGACAGACGTAACTTAGAACCCATTCCTTCCGGCTGACGGCAAAATTTTAGCTTGAACTGGTACATGGCGCACTATTACATGCCTAGTCCGGGAATCGATTTCGGTTGATACCCGCTCAAACCAACCAAGCCTACAATCCCTTCCAAACCAGGTTAGTCGTTACAGCCTTCTTCTGGTAACCGGCTTTCCACCCTCATCCACTATACCCAGGCCACAAACACAATCAACTGCCACTACGATTCTGAAAGGAAGTCGTGTACTGGGCGCATTCGGATACCGAAAGACTTTCGAGGATTTGTCTGCTTTGTGGGGAAAGGTTCAATTCTCTAGACAAGTCCTTTCCCAAACCCTTCCGGGTAGCAGCGAATCCGAATTGTCTTTTTGTCAAACTTCGTTTCCCTGGTCAGTTCCTGGATTTGTTAAGGACCATCCTATTTGAATAGCATTTTGAAACTGTGCCCATTAAAATCAGAACATCGACCGGATTATGGCTTGCTACTCGGAATTATTGTTGACTCCGGCAAAGAAATCTTGTACGGATCTAGCAGATGCAGCATCGTCCCCATATAAGGAGTATTTTAGGTATCATCTTCATGAAAAAGAAGGTGATCACCAGAGCAGACTCAAAACTCCCATATTGGAAAACAGAAATTCAAGTGAGGCTTGTTCAAGGAGAATGTTTCGACCGCTTGGCGTACAACAGACCCAGCCCACCCATCCCAGGATGGTCTCCCTTCTTAGCCTCATGTCGAAAAAAACTAGTAATGACTAATAATAAAGCGTGGGAGGTTTTCTGGCAACTTACAGGCCTTCAAACAAGTGAAGTTTCGCGGACTTTTTCATAAAATGAGGCTTTTTTTTAAATGGACGCACTTTGGGAGTGGCCGATGAAAGAAAGAAAGAACGGATGTGGATTAGGTGAAAAAAGCCTGAAAAAGACTAGGGTCATATGTATACACGAATCGTCCAAAAAACGACCCATCCGTCAAGAAACGAAAAAAGTCATATTCATGAGTTCGCTTATTTTTCAGCTCTGCTAGTTAGCACGTATGACAGATACTGAAGACGAAGATCGATTGAGTTCCAACATGTGGGCCCCCGCGCAGGTGGATGATGGCCACGGAAAAGAACAAGGGAAAGAACAAAACGTAGGGTTGTAAAAAGCGATCGTTGCACAGCCCAACACAACTGAGGAGTTTGATAAAGACCTCTGGGAATTGAACAGAAGTAGACGCTCATTAGAGGGCTCTGCTCTTCGGAAAACAACAAACAAGCACTTGAGGATGAATCTTGAGTTAAATGAATGAATGGTGGATGAATGACAGTATGAATGAGTGGATGAAAATGACTTCTCCATTCTCACGAACGTAACTATGAGCCAATGTATATAAGTGATTTCTAACACGGTGTGGCTAAAGCAAAAGCAAGTGGGAAGGTCCGAAATAGGGGTGGCCCAATAATTCCAATGGGTGTGATCCAAGAGTGACCACACCATAAGAATTCACTGCAGGGCCATTTGTTGCAAATCTCGAGACATTCATAGACTTAATATATGTAGTAAATCATTAATATTAATTATTAATTAGGCAAACGGAAAGAAATTATGGAAATCTGCCATACAAGCTCGAAAGATCACAAGCAGTTAGACAGCGAGAATATCCAAAGAAAGCGTCAAAGTGGAACAGTCGAGTTTCCTTCCCAACATTGATGTAAACTGATGTAAGAGTTGGTGAAAAAGAGTGGTAAGATGTGACTAGTATAAAAAAATGGTGCGAAAGGAGTGGTCAAAAAAGGTAAAAAAAACTGTCCCAGAAGAATTATTCCGGGGTCGCTCGATGATGAACGAGTTTCTTACACAAAGGGCCAATTATTGGCTTCACGACACAACAGAGAGGAATCATAAGTAGATTCTGAATGTATGGTTGTCCCTGTTTTTCCTCACCTTATGAGAAATATTTTTCAAAAAGTTTTGTTCGCCTCCGGGATCAAGGGGCGTGCGTTGTAAGTGGGCGGGGTCTGTGAGCTAACCAAAAGGAAGTTTTTTGGTAAAAGTACTGATCTACTAAATCATTCCCACCATTTCTTTTAGAATAGGGTCCAATTAATGAAGGAAGCCTTCGTTAAGCCGATTCTATTGCCTCTAATAGGAAGTCTCTGCCAAATTGGACCCGCATATGGCGTAATCAAGGAGCCCGAATGAAGAGAAAGAGGTGAAGGGTCAGCTAGAGAGCCCCAGTCCTTCATCGCAGCAGAGAAACGAACAAAGGAGAGCGAAGACACATGTCTGCCATGAGTTGTACTTCAGCGTTGATGCTGGTTACTCCACGTTGCTAGTGGGCATGCTCGACTAGGGTAGGGATCTTACAAAGGGCCAGGCATCATTTGGGAATCAACAGAGCAACCAACTTTTGATAAAAAAGTCAAGGAAAAACAGCGTTCGATTCACCTCTTTAGCTAATGAAGAAAAATCGATAAATCGATAAACTAACAAATCACATCCTACAGATAACAACCTCTGAGAGAATCGTTATCTAATATTAGATAGAAACCATATTTTTATAAAATATAGGCTGGCTGTGCGGCCGTTCTCCAGAGAGCCAGCAACTGACAGCCATTAACTCACAACTGACGTTTCAGAAGCTAAAAATAGCTTTAAATGCTCAACAAAAGTTGCCACTCCCTTGGCTGTCGTACCACTTCAAATAGCTTTAGTAAAATCCAGCCAAATCAAATTCTATTAAACAGAATAATCCAAAGCTTGTAACAATCTATTCATGGGTACTTTTATTTAAAGGATTTGAAGGGGAAGTTCAGGTTCCTCTCGGATGAAATTGATCATTTACTGGGAAAATCTGGATAAAATTGAAAGGAAAGGCCCTGAAACTCTGCTTTATGCTTCTACAATTTCCAGGGAGAGACTCAGACATGGCGTCTCCCTGAATGTTGCATGATCTTTGAGTTCCAGCAGTTTTCCATCAATTAAAGACTTCTTTCGAAAAAAATTATTATCAGCATTTTCACAATGACCTCGAAAAAAATGGATCATCCAAACATCCCCAACATCCCAGAGTGCGCCATGCACTCTGATTAGTCTAAGGAAACTGATAGCAATGAAAAAGAGAAGAACAGAGAGAGGCTAAGTTTTAATTTGAAGCCTACAATGGCCTCCACACACTTTTCAACTCGATTGTGGTTTGAAGCATTATTTGCCCAATCGACTAGCCAAATACGTCGTTAAACTGCCTAATGAAGCATTGCAGAAGAATGCGCCCTCCTCAATCAGGTAACGGGTACAGGGGGAGGGGGCAAGGCGTGCCTTCGATTTCAGATCGAGATGAACCTCTCTGATGTGAAGTGTGAATATAGATCGCGTGGTGGAATGCGATTGATTTACGAAGGAAAGAAATGGACCAAAGGAGGGTCAGAGCCAGGAACATGTTGGGACACTGTGCCAATGATTTAAAGTCATGGATAGATGGCGCCCCAGGAAGGGCAGCCTCCGATTTTTCGAATTCGAGGCAATTTAGCTTCATTGAGAGTATGACTTACTTGACAATAGTGAAGAGATTAATGTACGCAAACGTTTACGACTCATGGTAGTTTAGGACGTTGGAGACTAAACATGCTAGGGTTTCTCATCTTCCTTCAACCACGACGGTTGGGGGAGTAATAGGGGAAGGCGAAGAGGTGTGGTGAAGACTTTTTCGGTTCAAGAGTGAACTACGAGGAATCTCCAAGCAGTTATCTCCTTCAGGTTCAAGAACCTTACGCTTACGATTCCCTACGGTTGAGACGCACCCTATACCCGAACCTATCAGTCCTTCAAAAGTAGGTTAATCGGTACTGATTTGGAGTAACAAATAATAGTTTAGGGAAGGATATTCTCTGTTATACATCATTCGGGTTGTATACACATCGACACGGGTCTCGAATGGGAATCGGATATGGGGCCCATCCTGTAAAGATATATGGAGCTATCTGGCACTGCCCTTTTACAATGACGTCAGTTGAGCTGATTCTGAGGCCCATATAATGGGAAACGAAAAATGGAGCAAAGGCAAAAAAAGGTCTTAAAAATCCACCGAAAATCTCATGAAGAAACCTATATTGTAGGAAAAGCAATCAAAACTGTTCAGGCATTTCCTTTCACTTGCCAAAGAATCACTGAGGAGTCCTAGGGATTCGGTTTGGGAACCGGAGTCAACTTTCATGAGAACGGAGCGGGATACTTCATGATTTCACTACAATCTGAAGTTGAGTTTTCCCCCATCCCTCACTAGGAGCTAAGGAACCGGCTGAGCCGTCTTCATAGCCCGAATACCGAGAAATCCCGTTCCCAGGGGCAATCATGTGGGGTAAGTTCCGGGTCAAAATTATTTTCGGTCTACCCTTAGTCTAAATCTAAGACCTTTTGTCTATTCACAGAGCTCTGCTTGCACTTAAAGAATAGCATTTCAGCGGGAGGAGGGGAGGGGGGGGGGGTTTAGCAGTGAAGGGGGTCAATGAAGTATGCGTCCAAAATACAGCAAAGGACGTCCAACAAAGTAAGACTGGCTGGCTTTGCGGCTCCAACTCCAACGTCCGAACGAAAATGAGAACTTTCAGAGAGAGAGGGGAAAAACAGTAGAAGAGGATCGAATCTTCTCATAGCAAACTCTAGGCGTAATGGAACGAATTCGATTTGAACACGATGGATAAAAACATGGCCGACAACGGCAATATCGCCATAAATTGCGATGGCGACGACAACGCGATGACGAGAGGAGAACTGAGAACACAGATGGATAGATGTCGAAAAATTTCTCAACCAAACCAAAGCATTTCTCTATGACGCCAAAAATCAATGTCGTCGGCTTCGTTCTGAACAACAATGAAAACTGAGACAAGGAAGTGTAAAAGTAAAAACTGACATCGATTGCAAATTTGAGGACGAAATTAAATCGAGCAGATCGAGAAAACATCATCAAAGGTCCCTCTGTCCCATTCCCGAGTCAGAAAACAATTATCCCTAAGTCTTAGAGGGAACGATTTCCAGACAGAGTTGTGGAAAAATACTTTATGTTTCGGATCATCGTACTCCAAGTACTCAATCTCGTATGAGCTTGAGGAATCCAGTGAAAAATCAAAAAAAAAGAAATGAAAATAATCAAAATGTGAGTAAAAACCCCTTTCGATTCCTATGAATATGCCATGCACATGTTTCCATTCAGAATCTCAAATGATCCCAGATTACTCCATGTGAAGCTTACTAATGTAAACATAACCCCTCCAATTCCCTCGGACACGCCATGTGCACCGCTTTCAATCAGAATCGTAAAAGATCATGGTAACGAACATTTCAGCACCTATTAATGTTTTGATCAGGTCCTCCTTCCCAGTGATCTGAGCAAAAGGTTAGTTATTTCTGAAAATCTGAGAGAGCGGAAGAAATCGGTAGTTTATCTGGGACTCCCCATTTATTCCAATTCGACTTCTCAATTCGGTTATCCTAGGAGATCCGTCCACAAATAGCAGTCCGAGAAAAGCACTATCCAGCTCGGATTTGGGCCCATTTTGATGCAATAGAAAGGTGAGGGCAAGTTGATACAGGGGCTGCCAAGGCCACTGCTTTCCAGTGACCAATGCCAGTAGTTGAAATCATCCCAACCTATCTTCAAGGATGAAGAGGGAAATTGCCCACTGAGATTTATTAATAGAACCAGTGCAAGTATTGAATCGAAAATGATGTAGTATCATGGTAGTATCATAAATCAGGCTGCTTTTTGAGGAAGCCAATGAAGCGGAATAGGATGAGCTTGACAAATGAGTAGGAATCCGACCGAAAATCTAATTCAATTTGCCTACCTATGAATTTTCGAGGGAGGGGATTCTTTGTTTGCCAATCGATCTTATCACAAAGGGCTGGTAGCAAAACTGATCTCGGCCTAATCTAGAAAGAACCGTTTTCTTCGAAAAGACCACCCTCAGGTTGGAACAAGCAGTAAAAGGGATCAAAAGTCGCCTACGCAAATGGATGCTTTCAAAGTGCCTTAAAACAAAAAGAAGAGTCATTGTTGCCAAAATCCGAGATTGAGTGGTCTGAGGGATCCATTAAGATCATCAGGTCTAAGAGACCTCTGAGAAAATCGGGTTCATTCCCAGGATTGACTAGTCTTAGGGATTCGCCAAGATCGTCAGGTCTAAAAGATCTTTGGGGGAATCAGGTTCATTTTCAGGTCATGGACAGAAGTAATGTCTTTTGGATCAATTACCCTCTGAGTCAGCCATCATCGCATCAGCTAAAAGCACCTCTCGCTCTGAAACCTGAACCTGAACTTCCTGAACCTAAATCCTAATTGAGATCAGCTCCTGACTGAATCATCTATCCCGCACAGTTGTAGAGGGGGGGGGGGTCGGAGGAGGGGGTCTCTGGTAAGGAACTTGTCGGGGAGAAAGAACCCCAAATTAATATTTAATAGAACCCACGAATTCAACCACCACAACGTCGATTTCTTCTGTCTGACATCTTTTATCCTCTCGGGGAGGTCCATGAGAGAATGACTGACACGGGAAAGGAGAAAAGCTTGGACAACCTAATCACATTTGAATCCCCTAGTGGCATCGACATTCTTCCTGTCACAATAACGGTTACACATTTTGTCACAATCTTTATCGAATCGATTTTTTTTTCGTTTTTTTCTCATTTTTTTCTCAGTCTACCCTAATTTTATTTCTTTCTTTTTCGTTCATTTGAATTTTCCCTTTTTTGTACGCTGCATATGTAACAGCACGTATGAGCATTCCGAGAAGATAGACATAGACCAAAAAGGAAACGAAAAGGATAAGCAAGGTTCTAGAAAATTCTCAATCCCGATGGGAAGCCATACATAAAGCGATAGCGTAAGCCATGCTAGAAATAAACGGCCTGCTGCTTTTCGAACGATATAAAATGACATCACCGTCTATTCAGAAAGGAATAAACCCATATTCAAGCAGTGCACTTGAGTCAATTTAGTATTAGGCCGTTATTGTTAAGATTTTCTTGGTCTCAGAGTCCCATAAACTAATAGTTTTGCAGCTTAAGCAAGTCCCAAGACTGATCGGCGTTTCTGCATCAGTGTCGGGGCAGTTAACAGCTATCAAGCCACACCCCAATAGCAGAGATTGATCGTAGTGAGTGCGTATCAGACAATTGTTGGGCGTAGGGCAGAATTTTAGGGTAGAGATTTCGAGAGGATCGACAGCGGACGAGTTAGCCGAAGTTTTTTGTTGTAACTCCTAAAACATCCGAAATCGTTCTAAGCAAAGGGGCTCTGCTATCGCGTCCTAATTACTTTTGCCCTTTTCGGGGAGCAAATCTTATCGTCGAGGCCCTACTTTGCTCCAGAAAAGAAAACCTAACACTGATTAATGCATCAGGTGGTCCAAATAAATGTACAACCAAGATAGTAGCTCAGATGCTTCCGACAACTGTAAAGGAAACCGTATGCATGGCGCATTAGAGGAAGATGACAAGGCACAGAGAAATAAATAATCTTCGACATGTCGGCTTCCCCTTGAAGATTATCAGAACAAGGGAGGAATCGGAAAACCACGTGAAATCCAACAAAACAAGGGAGTTCAGAGAATCCATCGATAGGGACGGAATATTATGGCTTCGCTCGAATAGCTTCAAGCTTTTTAAATGACTTCAAAACAAGAAAGGTAAAATAAAACTCTCGGATAACCGTTACTAATGGACAAATCATTGATTTTTTCTGTTCCAAACTAATACTGAGGCTTTGAATTTTTTTTTGATACCTTCAATTTTTCCAAGGTATGGTGCACCTCAGAGTAAAACGAAAAAATAATAAAGCAAATAAGTAACTAAGCATAAGTATACAAGCAAACAATTAAATAAATGAGCAATTGACTGATAAATCCCTGTGAAAAAGGAGCCGATGCAGACCTATGATGAGAGATGAAAGGTGATGATAGCTGCAAGGCTAGAGCTGAGCAGGATATGTGTTTGCAAAACGAGTACATGCGCTTTTAACTATGTCATTCGTGGAGAACTAATAAGTAAATGCTCGTGACTGAGTAAAAACTCCGGTAATGAAGGCAATAACTATGCGTTTAGCACGCTTTCAGGTCCATTGAATGCATGGAAACCTACCATCGAACGCTCAGCGAGCGATAGGTTCTTTGTAATCGGCCTCATGAGGACAAATTCTTCACGAAACCTGACAATGGCCCATTTCATGGTATTCTAAAGGGCCTCGAAGGCTTTTATAGTAGAAGCTGGAAGCCTAGTAAGCAGTGTATTCTGCTAGTGAATATTTCCCAACAAGATCTTACGGTGATTCAGGGCCTTACGAAAAATTCAAGGTCTTTCGAGGAACAGATGATGCTAGCACTCAAAGATACATGTCTGCTCATTAGAAACTGATTTTCCAAGCGAAATACAAAAAGAACTGGGTAGCGTATTTTTGCAGCGCTGGAATGTCCAGCAGGGCTGAGCTTGACATGACTTCTAGTCGATGTGCATTTGGAACGAAGGACAGTTCAAAAAAACCGACGAACGGAAGGGAAAAAAAGAGAAGTCAAGGAAAGAGGAAAAGGAAAGAGGAGTGCTAAGAAAGAAGTACGCAAGTGACGGGACTGGATCTTTGATGTGAACATTGAATCGACCTCAAAAATGTCATTACACAGAATCGTCAAATCAGAAAAAACGATCCCTGGCCCAACCAAAAAAATATTAGGAAAAATCCAAGATCCTGCTGATAAAGTACAAGATGACCAATCGCCTGATACACCAGACAATCGATGAACCTAAATATTCGCTGAAATATCGCTCGGTACAAGAGGCAACCCTCTCTAAAACGCCATATTTTTACTCGATTCTTTACTCAATTTATAGTAGCCTTGAGAATCAGCCGCATATCCTAGTAAAGATGGAACCATGGGTCAAGATCTTCAGGGGATCGCCTGGCTGAATACTCAATGAACCCTTCGGAGGGAACCCATAAAACAAACGGGCCCGTATACATTAGCTATATGAGCGACTATAAACCCGAAACGCCCCATTCAAGTGGTAAGTCGCCGACGTCACAGACCCTTCAAAAAACAGCAAGAACTAACAATTTGCAAAATTTCGACGACATCGTTCTGTTTATGAGCTGAGCCGGGCAACTAAGAGAAAGAAGGCTAGAGTCTCGCCTTTCAAGCCTTCAGGGCTCATTTCCCCTCACCCGCAACTCGAAACAATAATAACAACAATAACAACAACAGCACAACAACAACACCAACAACACTGGAAATGGCAAAACGCACGTTTGCGAAATGGAATCAGAAAACTCGAGAACGCCGACGAAGGGTGCGCAGTAGAACGGCACTGCTTTGCTGAGACTGACTTTCCCTTCGTGTCTACAGTTCCCTCCATCATTCCCTCAAGACAAATTTAAGCCACGCCTCCTCAAAAACTTAGATGAGCTCATGAACATCCACTCCAATGACACACGATCATAAGAGCGTTGAAGAGCAGGAACACGAAGGTTATATGGTGAAGTGCCCAGATGAATTCAAAGTCTCTGGGAATGGGGTTAAATTATAGATTACTGATTTCTGATCATCCCTGGTTATCCAGTAAAGTAAATGCCGACCTTGGTCAGTCATCGACTAAACACAGAACCTTACCAGACTTTTTTCTCAACGAAAACGGGAAGCGAATGCGCAAAGCGTTGCAAGGAGGCCGAGCACGACCGGAAACTGCATCAGAACCCTTGACTAGGTTCCTCAAAGAATGTCTCCAAAGGCAGACATCTGATCAATAGTGCCTAAACTCTGTTCGGGCGATGAAATGTGCCCGTCTAATCACATCAAGGGCCTCAATACTCTTTGAGAAGGAGAAGACGTGACATTGGCCAAGAAGCCTTATGTCAGCATTCGCAACGTTGGACAGAGCAGATCCCTAGCAATTTAGCTGTCCAGACCCTTATGCGCATATGTGTGGCGTTTAGGCTAATAGCGAAATCACTGCTTTCCGGCCAGTCCGATACAAGTGCGCTCAACGAGAATGGCAAACGGAAACAAGGGTTTAAGGTTGGAATGTACCACATTGACAACTTGTCCCTGGACACGGAGAGCCGATGATAGGGCCAACAAGTCCACCAACATAGGGCCTAGAATAAAAGGTGGGCCGTTTCCACCTTGAAGCTGAACATCCACTTGAAAAGGATCTTGGTGTGGGTAGGAGCCGAAAGGCTGATGAAGAGGTGCAGCGCCTAAAGCGCAGAGAATCTCTGGGACCATGCCCATCTCAATTTTCTACATAGTTCTGTCCGATTGGAGTTCTTCTGAATCTAAGGAAATCAATGGAGATTATACTTTGCATATGGGGTGAATCGAGCGCTCTACAAGTCAATGTGTATGACATTAGGTTCGGTTTTGGCGGGCATGAATGCGCTACCTCATCATAATGACCATGACTCCATCTATGGAGAGGGAGAACTTGAGGATGAGCCAGTTGGAAGAGGAGCATGGACCATGGATTGCTATTGATTCAGAGCTCCTATATAGGTGACTTTCTCCCTCTTACCGAAACACGCTTCACCGATTGCCATACCTAATGCCTATTTCCAGGAAGTTCGCCTTAGCTCCCAATCTTCCATCTCTCTTCAATGACAATGAAATTGTGTCCAAAAACAGAGAATAAGGATCCATTGAATGGAGGCCGCCAGTCGAGTGGAATACTTTTTCAAATACTCGGCTTTTTTGGCATAACCCAAGTGCATGGCTTACTTCAACAAAACCAACGGGAGCTTCTTTTTTCGAATTCGACCCTGCACGGTTGCAGAACCAGTTCCACAGGCAGTTGCTTCAACTGCAATTCGGACACTCCACCACTTTGACTAACTCAATTCGGACGAGAATGACGAGAGTCTGCAGCAGTCTGGAGGCCCAATCTAATCAGCTGATTTCGACGATGAGTGCGTTCCACTTCGAATCTATGTGCCAATGCCTGATTTCAAAGAACAAGCACGTGCTAGTTTCCTAAGTGGAACGGGCCCGTGCACGAACAAATCTCTAGGATCGAAGGCATGAAAAAGAACGATTATGTTGGACATATAGCAAGCTTAAAGCTTCATCATGACATGAATCTGACAGGGTGTCATGAAATTGACCATCGTGCCAGTTCCACGAAATAATAAGCTGTCTTGTCCTACAAAGAAAAGGCCCAAGAAACGACGTGAACCTTTATCCAAGCCTTTTCGAGGACGGAAAACTTGTGGATAAGTCCCAGTCAGTAGTTATGCTGACTGGGACTCACTCACAAGTTTGAAAGCAACAGCTCCCCCCAGTCATCACTTCACTTTGGCGGAACTTGAGCAGCAGGAAGAAAGGCATGGGACATCTCGTCACCGTGACGCTTGTGCACGCTTAAAGCTTTCCTGAGATAAGCTTATGGGATAGCTGGATTGAACGGCAGAGGTGACGTTTTCTTGTCTTCTTGAAGTGTCCGAATTTAGCTCATCTCATCACTTGAATTCATTGACAAGTCTACCGTACTTATCTTATCGACTACAGTAAGCTGCCTGGGTGCAACGTGTGCGTCCCAGTGCGAATGGTGCAACCTCGACAGTCTGGAACGCCGCGAAAACTCGTCCACTGCGAAAACTCGTCCGTCTGTTACTTTGCAGGTCGCCTATGTTGGGACCCTATCACGCCCTATCTAGGCCGATTTTCGGTCCATCAAGGTCCCTTACGTTTTCCTTGAGGATCGCAGATTTATCCTGAGGAGAAACCCCGGGAACCATTTTTATCTAGACCTTGAAGAATTTCAGCTACTGGTGTTGGACATCCCATTACCCTTTTATGCAGAGTTATAAACAGTAATGCTCTCAGTGGGGGTGGAGGGCAATTCCCGAACTCTATTTACAAGTAGACATTTGGGGAAAAAGATTGGGTGGAAGGATCAGCCGATACAGTCAAGTTTTTCAGAGCTTCGAAATCAATCTTCTCATCCATGAAGAACGTTTCTCATCCGACTTCAATTCAGACCCCAAATGAGTTGTGGTGGGGATTGGCCTTCAGAAACACATGGACCCTAACAAGTAGAGAACTTCTATTCAGCCCACTACTTATTAGGACCCACGCGTTTCCGATGGACGACATTTTTGAGAGTACACGATGACACAACAGAACATTTCGGTTGTCCGGAAAGAATAATCAGCATTAGCTTCACAGCTCACGCTTCCAAGTAAACGAGTTACTTTTTAAATTATCCGGGAGTTATAGATTTCTAGTGCTTGAGAAAATAGAAAACGGATGTAATTTGCAAATTTAATAACTTGGGAGCCTTGCTTTGAACTATTTCGAAAAACATGTCCTTCAGGAAGTTGTGGGCCTGTGAAACCTGGGATGACGTAAGATACTAGGCGAGCCAGGGGAAGAAAGACCCACCTATTCAATACGGCAGTTTCTAGTTTTGCAAGTATCGTATCTCCCTCTATATAAATAAGACTATAGAGTGACAAAGATAGCTGTAGAAGTGCCAAAAAGGTGAATGAATAAAGGAGCACAGGGAAAGTAGACGCCAAGTCGATCGTAATGAGTTCGAACTCATGCGATCTGGCGATCACCCTGGGACCAAAGCGGTACTTAGTTTGAAGGCTTGGAGTAAGGACTACCTACCTTGGCGAGCAACATTCTGCTGATTGGCCACCTTCCTAGCTTAGCAAAGATGGACGTGAATCGGAGGTGTATCGTAATAGGACGAGCGCATCGGTCTGATCAGCTATCCCACTAAAATTCAACTCATTCCACCTCTCAAATATGCCAAACAGGAGACGAATTCAGGCACCGGTCCATGTTGGCCACGGCTGCTTCCACCCGTAATGCTTGGATAAGGATTTGGAGAAAGATCGTGTAGGCTTCTCTTTTTTTTTTACAGACCCATACCTCCATCTTCACTAGTTGACCCTTTGACGACAATGCGGACTTGAACATGACGCGCCCATGGGACCACGCTCCCCTACTTTCGCGCGCGACTGGCACCCACCTGTGGGACCTTTCCCAGGAGAAACTTCTTTTACTGGCTTAGTGAATTCAGCAATTGGTAAGAAACAAGAAAGCTCCCAGAAGGCTCCCAAAATTGGGTGACATTAACCCATGTGCCAGTCATAGTGGCACCCACCGGTGGGTGCCATTGTCGTCAAAGGGTTAATCGTAGAGCATCAAAAAATGTTCGATGATCCCTTCGACATTTGATGGAGAATAGCATGCAAGATTGTAGGGTATAACTAAGAATTATTATTCTTCGATATATTTTATGGAAATACCCTAGGAATTAAAGAAAAAACGTTACGGTAAAGAACAGCAAAGCTAGGTGACCAAGGAATTACTGTTAATAGTGGCTCTCCAGAGGACCAGAGTGCTAGATCCAGTGAAATGGGTGAGCGCAAAGGATGAAGACACAGAAACTTCCCAGGTACTTCTCTCACTTTCCCTGGCCTGACTGGAAAAAAAGTCAGCCCTTTTGTGATGCATAGTGCTTCCTTCTATCCTACTTTCAATTTGGGGCAACTAATATGTCACTCGTAAAAACCAGCACCTTCTCTTTAGGACATACAACTAGCCCTCGTACACATGTACATACATAGGCTAGCCCAGTGCTCCTCGGAGTAGTCCCATTTCAAGGCAATTAACTTTTTTCAGGGGATTCATTCCAAGAGCTTATAGCCTATCTAAACTATATATGTTGAAATTATGCGACTATACAAACTGGGAAGGATTGAAAAGCTGGAAGATGGACTGGCAGGCGAAAAAAGTTGCACCTTCGATATGTTCCTTTCTGAGAGTACATCCATGAAAAAGCGTTCCCGAACATCCATCTTCTGAATGCTACCCTCAAAACCATGCTGGCTTCCGAAGATGAGACTGACACTAATTGTAAGTCAAGACTTGGCTCAAAAATCCCATGGCTCATGAACATTTTTAAACCCTCGATTTTATCAAAAATACGAGAAACTGGCGGAAATTTGGTTGTCAGTGATAATTGATGATAAATTATAATAAGATATGATTCTATATTTCCTGAAAAAACGTTTCCGCTGGTAAGGTTTTAGCCGTGATGATAAAAAAAGTCATTAACTATGCGTCAGTCCAATATATTACCTACTTAAACATACTTGAAGTGACCCCCCCCCCCATCCCCCTTCCCCCTCCCTGACCCCCTTGAAATACGAAAGGATGTTCTGAAAAGTGGCTAAGGTGTGCTGGAGCAAGACAAGGGCGAACCATAGTGGGAGCGCCACGACAGAAACCGCTTTACACCTCATATATCAATCGTTTCCCAGTCGTTTGAACACCCACTTATATTACCCGACGACGATAGCGGAAAGAAAGGTATAGTGGGGAGGCGGTAGGAGTGTAGTGAAGCAATTTTCTCCGGTTCTCGATTCCCCATTTACCCCACGTCATTCGTCATAACACGACGGTGCTCTTGCAAATCAGCCTTCTCCGAAGGATGTACTAAAAAATTCTTCGCTCCGCCGCTTCCAAAACTACTTATCCCGCCCCTAGAGCCCCGAATGCATAACCCACATGGGTGAAGCGTTCTGCCAAGGAAAGGGTGAAATTTCTATGATGCTTTGAACAAAGACAATGGCAACAAAGCTATTAACTGAATCAGACGTCTTAGGAGGATCGGAGTCGTGTAACGCATACGAATGAACGACTTCTAGTACTCCCATGGGTTGCCCATAAAGATCAAACATCCATTGTGATGCTGTGCACGGAATGGATTGAAGCGATAATGGCAATTTCCGGACGAAGCCATTTAGTAAACCATGAAAAGCACTTTTAGGCCGGCCACACAGGAAGCCAAGTGTTTGGGGTCCCCCAATTAAAAATGACTCCATCGCTGGTGGAAGAAGTGGTGGTTCATTACTTGGCCTTTTTCACGGCCTTTCCACAAAATTATCTGACTGTTGACAGATAGAGCCTGAATAAATGAATATTAGAATAAAAAATAAATAAAGAAGTAAAACTAATTGCCCTCACAAAGTACAGCAAGTAATGGCTCCGAGAAATACGTATGTTCAGGGCTTAAAAAATGACCTCTATAAATAAGATAAGCTTGGACGAACACAATTTTCTCGAAGGGTTCGAAGATGAATGGAGAAACGCCACTCAAATGACTTCCATTCAGAATCGTTATAGAATTTGAATGCTATCATAAGAAAATAAGAAAAGGAGAAGACTATCGAACGAGCCCAACACTTTATACTCCAGTTTAAACTTTGAATTGACGGATCGACTCGGAAAGGCCATAGAGTTCATTTTGGACTGAGTGAAATTCGAGGGATCTCGTTCTCACATCATTAATGTGCTAATGGCTTTCCCTAGCTACTGCCGCCCCCTTTTCCACCTGCACCAGGATTATTTGAATGAAAATTGGTCGATTTAATCTGAAACAGCAGCCAGAAAAGAGGTGTACGTAGGTTACAAATGGAACAAACCATAGAGGAGACTGATCCCGGAAGAAATTGAGCCATTTTCGTTACACATATTATAACTCATTCAATTAATGTCCTTTTAAAAGACCCAAAGTAAATAATTGAAAGCTCTACTGGCTTGATGTAAACCAAATAATAAACTTTTAACAAATACTTTTGACTTATGAAGCAAAAAAGAGAAGCCAGCTGACTCAGTTATCAGACTTCTTCCTTATTACATTTCTCATTAAGCGTTCAGGATGATTGAAAGCCTGTTCAGGACAAAGTTCCACGGGTAGGGTTAGCACTTTCTACCCCTTAACTGCCATCGCTTCGACCCCAAGTTTCCGAATAAATTCATTTTTATTTCTATTTCCAGATGACAGGGTAGAAGACTCGTACTGCCAGGATCTAGTTTTTGGATGGACACTATCATCCAAACGGTCTGGAAAACTATATCGATATCCGCCTGGGCCAACCAATCCTTCCATCCCTCCAGGGTCGATCAATTGGTACCAGACCCGTCTGGGAGGATAAAAGCACTGACTGGTACATTGGCTGGCCACCGCAACTATAGGCCACATGCGTATTTTATATGCCACTACGATTTTGAATGGAAGTCGAATGCGTGGCGCACTCCAAAAATGGAACTGGTTGACGCTCAGAAATTTGTCCTCCAGTTTCGGATGAAAGTTAAGAGATTGTCTAGTATTTACGGCTTCCACCCCGTTTCTGCTTTGAAAAACAGCAGCCCAATTAGTAAGTCAAATCCGTAAAGAAATCCTATTCATATGTGAAGAGGCCAGGGGAATAAACATAAATAAGCTGAAGCTAGTCTTTATGAAAGATAATAGATGCAATTACTTCTATTGAATTTATTAGCAGAATGCCCCCCAGCAAAACAACCGCGCTCATAGCTGCTAGGCGTACCGCCTCGGTTGTGCAATTATTCGTATCATTCCCGAAAAAGGTTGTTTAGTAATTCACGAAAAACGAGAATCGGAAATCGGAACAGCAATAATCGATATGAACATGAAAAAAATAAAATGCACAGAATTCACAGACTACAGAACTAGAGGATCGGACTCACCCAGACCATGTCCATGTGAAAAAGGGAATTGGAAAGGGAAGACCCTTTTGTTCCCGTTCCTACCAATAAATTACAAACTTATCTAAAATTTAGAAAATAATTCCAATGATTTTAAAGATGGACTAAGGCGAGATTTCCGTTTCTTCCACAAAATTACTAGTACATCTGAAATTTAGATAATATTTTTAATCATTTTAAGCCTGGACAAAGGCGAGGACGTCGGAATATTGGCTCAACCACGTTTTTTTACCCATCTGACCCAAATCAAAAGGAATTCACTCATGGGCTACCTTCCATTTGAATCTGATAAGCTGCACTGTTGAAATAGCCAAGTACATTTGTATGTATCGCCGTCCCTAGAAATCCTTTGCCCAACCGCTGGGTAGCCAAGGATAACTCTGGTAGAAATCAAATTCCTGACCCGAGAATCGACGATGGGAAATGGGTATTCCATCTATTCTAGGTAGGAGCTGCAAAAACCACTCGTCACGAATCCGGTTACGAAAAGATTAATGGCTATCCTTCGAGAGCTCGAGCTCGTTTCCCAACACCTCATCATTTTCCTATTGGAAAGCACCTTAGGCGTTTGGTTCTGAGCATTTTCCCCGAGCGCACGGAATCGAATACATTTCAAGACAAAAGCTATGCAAAAATGATTTTGATTTGACTCACAAAGCGTTTAAAGTAAACAAATTAGTAAGAAAATAACTGGTATAGTAGAAAACAAGCAAAAACCCTAGAAAAAAGTAAATTCGACGTCTTTGTTCCATCAGAACAGGTGGGAGCAGGCACGAAAACGAAAAAAAACGAAAGTTTCAGATGGAGCCCGACAAAGGTTCTTTTCAAGAGAGAGAACGGCTCTTACTCAATACGACAACAGAAAATAATTGAAATAACAAATAAAATTTGTCACGAAATGGAAAGGAAGAGTAGCATTCCAGATAATTCCTATGGGATTCGCTGAATTACAAAGAAAGATACAGAAAAAAGGCAGAACCCCATGTGTATGCCTAAAATCAGACGGTATGAGGCCAGAATCGACAAAAACCGAGGGAAAAACCCCGTTTAGTCCCCCGACATCTGCCACTCTGCATGATCAATCTTATGTTATGCCATGCTCTGTTGAAGACTCTCCCGCCCTTCGAATCTGCCCTCTAATGAATCAGTCGGTCGGTCAGTATGCCACCCCACTGGACGTAATTAGACAGAAAGCGCGTTAATTCGCTACTTATCCAAGATTCATCGTTGCGATACTCAGTGCTGGACACTGGGGATTATGAAGATCCGTGATGACGAAGACGACGGACGGACGGCTTGTGGAGGTTATGACCTGCCGTCCGGCTGGCCGGCGGCCACTCAAAGCTTCACCGCCGTAACGATGACGGCCAGTTAGTCGGCGGCTGAAGGCGGAGCTTTCACGTTCACAACGAAGGGGAAGAGCCGTCCCGTTACTCCATTCATACCAGCAATAATCACTTTACCCACCCAGGGCCATTGATCGACAACCGGCAAAGAGGGGAACATATATGTATAAGCTGAAAGCTCGCCAGCCGCCCGAGAATCATAGAGAGAAACATGTTCATTCAACATGGTCAGTTCCCGGATGACGGCCCTGGATAGGCCGGAACTCAGCGCAAAAGTGCCAGAAAGAGCTTCTGCGTCAATAGATGGGATTGAATCAAAGCAGTTATAAATGAAAATTAAAAATAATTGCAATTTTGCAGAGCCTTTGCAGAGGTCTTGGAAAATATAATACTAAGAACCACATTCTCTCATTTCTGTTCCCATAAGTTCAGAAAAGCATAAGGGCGTCAGCTGTTATACAAATGGTGCGAGATTGCGCCATGTAACCAAGCTCTTCATGGATTACCGAGTCAATTGGAACATAAACTCATTCCATGGGCCTTAAAGGTAATGTAATTGCTATCAAATGGTGGAATAGTAGTAAAGGGTGTTTACGGGAATCGTACCAATGATTATAAGCACAGATTACGGTGCTTCCAAAAATTCGGCATTCTGTAGAATACCAGCTTCACCGGAGTCGAAGGTAGTGAATGAGAATTCATTTGGGCACATATTGTTATTTATGATGATGCCGTCAAGAAACTATTTACTTCACCGCCGAGACTCTTTCTATAGCGTCAAGCTCAAAAACAAACCTTCACAACATTCCGTTACTTTACTTTTTTAACTTATTTACTTTCTGAAAAAAATCGGGAAGAAGAAAGATGGGAGCTTTCCTCATACCCAGCTCCTCCAGCTCATTCAAGAACCGCTACTTATTACTCTATTTTCTCTCTTTCGGACCATAACCATTTTGAACCTTTCAAATGTCCTTGAAAACATAACCTCCTTGGATGAGGCCAGTGTTGAGGTACGACTCAGGGCTTACGCCCATCCTCGAAGAATTCCATATCTATCGGTGAGAAAGGATTCAGGATGAAGGTGAACGGAGGGGGATAGGTGAATAACAAAGATTGGCAATAGACTGAACAATAAGTATTAAAAAATCGACATGGTGATATCATCAATATGAAATATGTCCTCAGGGGTTTATTGTTGATATTTGTTATTTAATTTCTGTTATTTATTTAAAGATTATTTTATTTATTTAGAGATATTGTTATCTGCTAGCACAAGATACACAATATCTTCAAACGGAAGCTAAAGCTCAATGGAGTGGTATTAAGTGCCTGAGAATAAAAATTGAATAAACAATAAACTTCGTTTTCAAGTAATAAATGTACAAACTGATATCGGTTCTACCTGAGCCTTATTTGTTTACTTATTTATTTATTCGGAGTGAATCGCCTCTACACAATTTGCTGATGTGCGGTTAAGCCTGTGTAAGTAGAGGATATTTTGAGGAAATCAGCATAAACAAAAGAGTCATACCTAAAAATGATTGCAAGGGATAAAGAAAAGTCTTCGAACGTCGGTCAATCCCTTTGAGGGATGCGCCCCGGCATTCGGCTTCCATTCAGGATCGATATGCTGTTTGAATGCGTATGTGACCTATACAATGACTAGCGGTGACCGGCCGATGTACAACTCAGTGCTTTTGGCCTCCCAGACGGGTCTGGTACCACTAAGCCTACCCCGGAGGAGAGGAAGGTTTGGTTTCTCCAGGCGGGTATCGGTCCGGGATTCCAACCAGTGACCATGCGTGTGTGAAGTGCCGCATTTACCACTACACCAGCTTCGCCCAAAAAAAGGTTGTAATATATTGTATATCCCTTGTGAAGTAGGAAGACAAGGGTAATATTGGCAAACAGGTAGGGGTTTTATATAAAAAATAATAAATAATAATAATAATATGTTATAACTGGTACTTGCACAGCAATATCAGGCTTAATGGCCTTTTCTCTACCAAATATATCTGGCTCTGGTTAATTCCTTGCCGAAGAAATGAAAAGCCCAGCTGGCCGGACCCGATCTGAGCACATGATGAAGGGCGCTCGTACCCAATGCTACATACTTTGACGGGTTCAATGTTACTAATTGCATCGTCAAACAGAGGGAGAGAGAGCAGGCCTGAGCAGTGCCTGACCGAATCCCATTGAATTTCTCAATATACCACCTCAGGGACTAAAATAGGCCCAATAATTCACTGGCCCTTCAAATAGGATCCGAGACGACAAACGTCTTTGAAATTCGCATCACAAATACGATAATGGCGTAAACGGACAGCTGAAAACGCCCATGGCAGGATAGAATTTATGTGTTTTTCGGTGGCCGTCAGAGGATATCTCTTAGATCTCGAGAAAACAAACTGATTACCTCACTGGAGTCTCCAACTCAGAGCATCATAGGGGAGCCTCTACAAAAAGTTCGTCTTGAATTATGTTTAACAACGTTCGTTCCTAATTAAATCAACACAGTGACGAAGCAGGAGGTGTCGAGCAGAAGTAAACTTGCAGCCCGCAGTCAACAAACTTATAGATAAATAAGGTGAATCCTAGGCGTGCTAATAGCATTGGCAGTAATTCGATACGAGTAGCAGAGGGGGTGGAGCGTAACGAGCTGTGGGGAGCGGATATTAGGATGGGCAATCTTGCGCGAACAATGCATAGACGAGTAGCTAAAAATTCTTGGTCGAATCCTGGCCATGAATTTCCAGCTGCTCAGCTGAGCAGTTCTGGACGATAGAAGGTGATGTTTAAACCAGATGGGTAGGAAGCTCAGATATTTCTATTCTGGCAGAGTTTACATCCACAGTTCCTCCGGCTCTGATGCCCAATGGATCATTGACGTAGTCTACCAGATCAAAGTATGACTTAAGAACAACTGGATCGGCCAAGCTGTGGCCATGGCGCACCTCATGGGCCGCATGGGTCAGGACGCACCACCACAGTCATCTCGTCCAAACTACGTCACTGGCGGTTCCTTCGGCTGGTCGTGTCAGGACTATTTACCCTGATCTGAGAAAGATGAACGGTTCAGCAAGACTAGGGATGGTCTCGGTCCAGATGACCTACAAGGTGTGCAACAGCTGCATGTTCCGCCTGTGTAGCGATCCCTGGAACGTTAGTTAACCAAATCAAGTGTGTCCATCAATCTTTGGGTAAGCTAATTAGCACGAGTCGACGTCGAGAGAGGATCCCTGGGTATCAGAACGACCAGTTGAGACTGAATCAGAAGGACATTACTTTTATTACTACTCGATAGCCATTTTTGGATATGAAGCTTGCACATTTCTTGCAAATCGTGTAATTGCCGTAATTCCTGCACACTTCCGAAAATATTCTCGAGTAATTTGCTATAGTGTGAGAGTTTTAAGAGCCTGGAATAACTGAGTACATAGGCATTAGAATCAGAAATTCCAGAAAGTGCTAAAGTAAACTGGCCGGAATTGGTGTAGTGGCAAGTGGCCCACTATCACACACACATGGTCACGGGTTCGAATTCCTGAACGATACCTGCCCAGGCCAACCAAGCCTTCCATCCCTTCAGGGTCGGTTAATTGGTATCAGACTTGTCTGGGAGGATAAAAACATTGACATGTTCATCGGCTGGCCACCGAAAGGCATTGTATAAGCCCCTTGCGCATTCAAACGCCATTACGACGCTTGGCGCATTCCTCTGACGGGATTGATCAATGCCCAAAGACTTTATTCTTCATCCTTTATCAGACTGATATCTGAACCGCAACGGGCTAATATCGAGGAGTATACATCAGATTAATATCTAAGTAAGTCCTGCAAAGTGACTGATCGACTCAACCTGTCATGTAAGTTTCCCCTTTGCAATGTGACACATTCGGTGTTTATGAGAATCTGCATTTGACAGAACAAACTTTGACGTTCACTCTTATGAAGGGCTTAAATTCGTCCCAAATAGGTGGCATTTTCAGTTGACACTCTAATGCTTCGATTCGTACGCACCCACATAAATAAGCTCTGCTTTCAAGCGGCCAGCAGGCTCTATTAATATTCTTGCATATAAATAAATACGAAATTAAACTCGTATTTATTTATCTGCAAAAATATTTGCATACTGGCGAGTTGCCAGGAAAGCGGTCTGAAATTTGAAGTGAACGATGGGATAGATTGAAAACCTTTGGCATTCAAGCACTGACGATGGCGACAACACCGGAACGTCAGCTTCATAAGCTCCAGTAACGTTCGTCTTGGCTTCAAAAACACCGAATCCAATTGTAGTATTAGGTTGAGTAAAAAGTCTTGATCGACCTTCGTCCCTTTTTACGTAGGGCCGCTGGGAAGGACTTCGTAATGGGTTATGGTAGACCGATGCCTAACCTGTATTTTTAAAAGGATATATAAGCATCCCCTTAGAAGTGCTTCGCAAAAATGACTTCAACCTTCAACTGGCGTCCGAAGCTGTCTGAGAGTTATCGTCTATCACGAATTACTGTAAGGGCATAATCCACCGATGGCTGTCGCAAATATCTGTCGTGCATCCGGAAGGGTCAGCGTATCTCAGCCCACGGGTGCCTCATGACGAAGCACCTCCAAGACTAGCAGAGAAGTAGACTATGTCCGAGGAAGGTTTTACTGTGTCGTCGGTGGACATTCTCAGGGAATGCTCTACACTGGATAACTTACTGAGAGCTCCACCGTGACCGCCGAGATTTACGCTTTTCAGCTACAGAGTTTGGTCAACGTTGTTCGAAGGAAGCATCCGCAGCGTGAAAATGTTCGCCTTTTTCACGACAGCGCTCGACCGCATGTTGCAAAATTATTTTGTCAGTAAATTGCCCAACTTAGATGGGCAGTGCTAACCCATTCTACTTATTCGCGAGGTCTCGCTCCGTCTGATTACTATTTGTTTCTTGCTCTGAAACATCACCTCCGCGATAGAAATTTTGATGACTGCCTGGAGCTCAAAAACGAGATCTCCAGTTTTTCGAATCGCGGCCGCCACCCTTCTAGGCTTCAGGAGTCAAGAAACTGCCGGTTCGTTTGACGTATGTTTGGCGTAACGATGGGGACTATTTTACTAATTGAGATCCTCTTTCAATGGGAATAAGACTTTTTAAAGTGAAGATTGAAAAGCCGATCAAAACTTTTTACTCAACCTAATAATTCAGCATTTATCTATTGTCACGCATGGGCTCCCATAAACGTCGGCACCATTGTAAGGTGGCCGTTCTTTATGCTAAGGGCCTAGAGAACGGCCACCCGTTCCCTAGGGGGTCTCGGATGCCACAAGTGAGAGGTGGTAGAAGCCGCCTACCAGAATATGCGCTCGGCTACGGCAGCACACGTACTTTTACTCATACTCACCATGTGCGTAAATATTCACCCATACGCACCTGACGGGTGTATTTAAGATGCGCGTGCCACCAAAGTGCTGAGAGTAGCCATTAAGCTTGAATGTTTGAATGATACACGAAGTATGGTTTGAGGCAGATATGAGTCGTAAAGAGCTGGATCAGCCTCATCCCCTTTTACCTTTGGAGCGCTATTGCTCCAACAGACAGAATGGGTTCTATAATCACCCAATCGATGATGAGTTCAGGGTGACGGGGCCCAATGTATATTTCCGCATTAGGACCTATAAATTAGAAAAAAGAAGCGAAATAGGAACGGAGAAGGTATGGGTTGACACATGCCAACGCTGTCGAAACGTAGTTCGGCAGTAGCGGGACGGCCTACACTCGTGACAAGATCTTTCACTTTTTATCCGTTGAAGTGAGGCTTTTCATGGTGACAGAAGGTAGTTCCTGGTATGAACAACCGAAGGGTTCTAGGCTACCTAGTTCCAACTAGGCGACAAGGACGGCATATGATTGTTGGTATCTGCAGGGGAGTTACGCTCTTCTCAAAAAAAAAAGGTTCTTGGCTCACTCTACGTGGAAATCAACCACATTAATAGACACTGCCGCTCGCCCTACCACTAAACCTCAGGCAATCATGTCTTGCTTGAGAATTAAGTCAAGAATTTGGATCTTCATAGTTGTAACTAACAGATTCTATTGTTTCACCTGCGTCTCAACTGAAACCTTCATGAAAATCTAAAACTAATCCGAAGTTAGCGACTCGTAACTGCGGTGAAAACGTATTTAATGAGCTATCACAAAATGAAGAATGTCTCAAGATCGGCGGCTGCTTTTTGTTTCAAAGCAATAACAAGCCGCCGATCATGAGGCAGTTGGAACTATAGAGAAATAATGCATAAACAGACGTTTATGCCTTATTTTTCTATAATTTCAACTTTACTAGACTATGCGATTCCAAACATTGAAGATATTCAGCAGGAAAGCAAGATAATAGCACAAGAATTCATAGAGACCCAGTATGGGTCAGGACGTGCCATCGCTGTCCTCTCGCCGAAACACGTCACTGCGGGTGCGGCCATCTCAGCTGGTCGTGTCGGGACCCTTCACCTTTGCCAGGCTGAGGGGCTCGACCCTAGACCCGAGATCATTGCGTGAGTGGTGACTTAAGTCCGCAGAGGGCCCAGTGACAACCCGTCCCAACCCACATTTCGCTTGCAACGGTGTAGGACTTTGTTCCTAATGAAGAATGTTATTAAATTTCTATTCGCTGCCGTTTGACAGACGAAAATTATGCGACCACCTACTCGGGAAACTGTACCCAGTCACACTGGTTGGGTCAATGATTCAAGAGTTCCCTCACAGAATAATCATACACTCTTGAAGAACACATCGGAACCTATAATTTACATCCAGTTGATTGACTTCCTACAAGAAATGATCGCGTGCTAGTATTTTTCGTTCGGAATCTCTAAATGGCGGCTAGAGCACAAGTCAACACTTTATTATGAACGTATTCCCACAGTTTTGAAGCCACCTTCGTCAATATGATGCCAGTGTTCCCAGACTTCTAAAATGGGACCTTAAAGGTGTCAACCTCAAATGACTCGCTCGATGCTTTTGAAGACTTTTTCATTACTACGCTTGCTCAGCCGTACACCCAACGTAAGCTACTTGCCTTGAAATCGTCCTCCTGCCCGGTTTGAAATTACTTAAAAACCTGGTTCAATCCCTTTTTCAGTTAGAAATTTCAGCCAAACAGGTAACAGATACTATCTGCAGGATATTTACGGCCAATCTACTTCAATCTATCGAACTCTATCACATCTTGGTCTAGCTCTAGACTGGAAAGTATGGAACCCAAAATTTCCCTCCAGCTTACCAGTATTTGCATTGACCTTCACTGACATGAGAACGACTGACATGGATATGGAATTACCGCGCTTCAGACTAGTTTCTCATTAAAATACATCAAAATTCTTTCTATGAAGGATGATGTGTATTGTCTGTACCTGCATTCGTTACGTACTTTCTTACGCCTAGATTTACGGTGGTTATTCGAACATTGGCTGAATTTTCGTTTTAGCTTAAGTTAGTCATGGTCAACTACGACTTCCTTAACAATCAATGCCAAGGGCTTCATAAAGGGCCTATCCGTGATCAGAAAAAAATCTACTGCGAGAAAGATAATAAAGCCGCCCAAGAAATTCTGTAAAAGTTAGAACGGAAGCATACACATATACATCTTTCTGAAAGGCAGTACGGAAAAGATAAAAGAGAGGGAAGTACATCACAACATTATTTGAGGAGAAAACTAAAAGCTGAATAGAGGAATGACCACGGAGCACCTAAATCAGGTGCAGCTGCGAAAGTGCGAGAAAGAATTTAAAAATGCGCGCGAACTATCTCCTTGTTGCGTTTGAACGCTCCTCTCGAGACAGTGGCAAAGCGTATAAGAACGCTGTATTTTGCGGAGTATGAATCGTGACTCATACCTCCCCAGATTGCCACGGTGAGCGGCAATGGCTTCTCTGTGGGTACCGTAACGTTCCACTAGAAATTCAAACCATCTCTTCCATGGCGCGAGCGACTTCGCTTGATCGGTTGCGGCAAGCGCGACGCGATTTCCGGGCAGAAGTACCCACTAAAAGCGATAATTCCTATAGGTCCAAACGCTCGTACCGTTACAGGAGAGGAAGGGGAAAAGGGTGACGCGATGTAGAGAAGCGAAAAAAAACTACAAACCTACAGTCAAGAAAGATCAAACGCGACTTCTTCACCGATAGTTTTTTCTTCTTTCTCGTTTAAAATTCTTAGTTTTTTTTTTTTTCTTTCTCGCTTGAAATTTTTTCTCACATTATCACATAGACCCTTGCACATGCCACATCATACCGTACAAAATGGGCGGGGCTGCCTGGCAAAAATAATAGTGGAATCGTTTAGCCTCTGACCCGAACAGTCCGTATTGAACACGAAAAGATTCTAGAGCAGTCGAAAATCTAGGGTGGGAAAAATGTGGACCATCGAGTTATATAGCAGATTGTAGTACAGCTGAGTTGCCAAGCGTTTTTCAGCAAATTCCAGTCAAAATAAACTAAAGACCGCTAACTCTTTGTTTATAAACAAACATGCTTCTATGGGAAAACAATGCCTCTTGTGGCCTACTCCAAAAAACTCAAATTTTCCAACTATCTGAAGTAATTAGGTGATTTATGTGAACTTGTTGTCTCTTAAATGGTTTAGGTGAAAGTCGAAAGTGTGGGAATCGTTGTCCTGGAGCTGTTACTTTCCAAGCAAGGGCACAGCTATATGAAGAGAGGCGAGGTTACGTTACGTCCGGTCCCATAATTGAATCTCGGATCAGACTCTGGACTCCAGACCATCAGTCCTCTAGACACTGTAAGTCATGTAAGAGACTAGGAAGATAGAAGAAGAAGAAGCATTAGTTGGTACATCAACTAACAGCCAAAAACCCTAGGAGCCAAATACGCAGTCAAGTACTTCTCCGATTAAGACAGGAGGTCGAATGTATTGCTCACTCCAGCAGAGATCGGATAGAGCTTGACCATTCTCACTTTTTGAATCTCCTTTATGTATTTTAGTACCCTTCTCATGAGAGTTCTTGGTGAATGGTCCATCTAGGCGTTTGCCGAACGGATACCTCAGAGTGAGCACGGGTAGATTGACCCAGATATGAGAAAGGAGTTAAGCACCATTTGGGAATGATAGCCACAATATATGTTCTACAGCTGTGGTCGATGAGCTTGTTGCAAAGTAAGTCGCTTTGGTATCATTGTTATGGGATGAGTATGTCGGAGAGTAGTTTTTGTTCATTAATGTGAGAATGGGAGCAGGGAAAGCGGAGAGGGGGCGTGCGGGGGAGGGAACGATGGAGGATGATGACAATGGCATTGTTAGGTGTGAGTTGCGGATAGCTAGACGAGATTCACCTATCAGAATGTGTAGTTCAGATTGAATGGAGTTCGATCTCATGGGTCGTTCTATCAGAAACGAGCTCACTGGCCACTTTACCAATCCCGTCCAAACTCAACGGGCTTTAATGCAGAAAAAACATCTTTTTGTTTTTAAAAGCCCCGCATATAAGTATTTATGGGATACTACTCTTCTTCAGAACCGTAATAAAACCCGCTTCTTCTCAGAAGTCAAGCAAAACTTCTATCCTTTCACGATCTAATCATCTGTTCCTACCTTAGTAAGAAAAAAGCACTGACGTAAACATTGAGTAATTCCAATTATTCCTGACTAACTGAATTTCGATTTCATTTTAAAATTCAATTGAACCTTTCCAAACTTTTTTGTCCGCTAAAAACAACATTTTCTAGAGATGAGTGAATTCTTTCAAAGAGATGATCTCTCCTCAACGAGATAATCCCTTTGCTTTATTTATAGGCGACCAGTGAGCTACGCACGCTCAAGCGTGTACCACATGTCCACAACCGCTCATCTACGATTTTACTCGAGAAGAGCAGTAAAACATTTTCATGCTCCGTATAAACGACACTGTTTCACCCAAAATCCCCCTTAAGTTTCATTTCTGGAGATCGCGCATCAGAGTTAAGCACTCAAGAACAAAGTATCCTTTCAAGAGCGTAGCTGTCATTACATTTATACTGGTAATGTCGCTCCAGTTTGATTGTAGGAGATTGCGATCGGGGCGAACATGCAGAAAAGCACTGACTTGTACATCGGCTGGCTACCGCAAGTCATTGCATAGGTCACATACGCATTCAATACGCCACTACGATTCTGAATGGAAGTCGAATGCGCGGGATCCTTCTGATGGGATTGATTAACGCCCCGAAGCACTATTTGATTGCGCATCAGAGAAGTAATGGAAAACAGCAGAGTGTTCGATGATGCCTGATACCAATAGATGCCCATGTAAAACGTTTCCCATCCTGAATTCCCTCTTCTCTAAAAACTGGTTAGCATGCGATCTACCTCCCCACCGCACTCATTTGATCTCCACGCTCTTGATCGTGCCTACGTGACTTTTGCGAGGACACACAAACGGACACACAAAGTTAGCGGTTTATATATATATACCAGTTGGGCTACGCACACTAACGCGTGCACCATGCCATGCCCACTACCGCTTGATTACGATTTGTTAGAGGACCAATATGAACAATGTCGGTTCCCTTCTCATAACCGTTTCCCCATTAGGTGATATTCCCCATTTGGAACGATCCGCTTTAAGGGTATTGATCTCTTGACACTAATAGGTGATCGTGGAGTTGTTTCCATTTTAACCTCCTCTAGTTCCTAGGGCTTTGATAGTCTTGGTTGTGGGAAGCGTGTTGTGATTTACAGTCTGTAACTTCATAAATGGATTGGATGTTAATCAACGGCCCAATATAAAGAGCATCGGTCGACTTTCTTTTTCATAACTGTTTTCTCACCGCGCACTTGTGATCTCCACGCTCTTGATCGTGCCTACGTGACTTTTGCGAGGACACACAAACGGACACACAAAGTTAGCGGTTTATATATATAGAGGACCAGTTGGGCTACGCACACTAACGCGTGCACCATGCCATGCCCACTACCGCTTGATTACGATTTGTTAGAGGACCAATATGAACAATGTCGGTTCCCTTCTCATAACCGTTTCCCCATTAGGTGATATTCCCCATTTGGAACGATCCGCTTTAAGGGTATTGATCTCTTGACACTAATAGGTGATCGTGGAGTTGTTTCCATTTTAACCTCCTCTAGTTCCTAGGGCTTTGATAGTCTTGGTTGTGGGAAGCGTGTTGTGATTTACAGTCTGTAACTTCATAAATGGATTGGATGTTAATCAACGGCCCAATATAAAGAGCATCGGTCGACTTTCTTTTTCATAACTGTTTTCTCACCGCGCACTTGTGATCTCCACGCTCTTGATCGTGCCTACGTGACTTTTGCGAGGACACACAAACGGACACACAAAGTTAGCGGTTTATATATATAGAGGACCAGTTGGGCTACGCACACTAACGCGTGCACCATGCCATGCCCACTACCGCTTGATTACGATTTGTTAGAGGACCAATATGAACAATGTCGGTTCCCTTCTCATAACCGTTTCCCCATTAGGTGATATTCCCCATTTGGAACGATCCGCTTTAAGGGTATTGATCTCTTGACACTAATAGGTGATCGTGGAGTTGTTTCCATTTTAACCTCCTCTAGTTCCTAGGGCTTTGATAGTCTTGGTTGTGGGAAGCGTGTTGTGATTTACAGTCTGTAACTTCATAAATGGATTGGATGTTAATCAACGGCCCAATATAAAGAGCATCGGTCGACTTTCTTTTTCATAACTGTTTTCTCACCGCGCACTTGTGATCTCCACGCTCTTGATCGTGCCTACGTGACTTTTGCGAGGACACACAAACGGACACACAAAGTTAGCGGTTTATATATATAGAGGATATATAGAGGATTTATCTGAAACATAATGCTAATTGAAAATATTTCCCGAAAATTTTGAAGAGGCTAAAAAATAGCCAACATTTCGAAAATTACCCCCAAACTCTGGCACCATTTCAGGTCAAACACAGTTTTATCGGAAAAGCTGGGCAGGGAGAAAAAAAGTTATTTTGCTATCATTTTAGGAAGTTATGAACCGGAAGGTTTGCCGTTCACTAAGGATAAAGCAAGTAGGAAGGAAGAAAACAAGGGAGAAATTCTCACCTAGCTAATACAAGCTTACTATAAATACTATTTACAGGTAAGTGTCGATAAGTCGTCAAGCATCTCAAAATTGTTTACGAGTATTGTTTACGATTTAACCACAAAGTAATACTTTGAAAAGCGCCTTGCTACGTTGTTGGAAAAGGCTCTTCAGGGGTGTGGAGGGATCGATTAAAGCTTTGAAGCAGGTGATTGACGAGAAGCTCATGCATAATTAATTCAGCTAAATCACAATGACTGACAACAAAAGCGGTAGGTCTGGGGATGAAGGGAGAATTTTGCATGAGAGCATCGAGACTGAATGCTCATTCATAAAGAGCTAAGCCCATGTTGACTGAATGACTGGTTTTACATGAAGCCCATCGTAGCTTCACAAGAATATCCAGCCGTTTTCACCATAGTCTGGTCTGACGCTGGCAATTAACTGAACTGACAACGATGATTCAAAGCCATTCCATTCCAATTCAGAAAAATGCAAAAGATCAGATGCATGGCTCACTCCTGCAGAGATCAGGTAGAGCTTAACCTTGACCAATTTCTGCCTGGAAAGGAATCCACCAGACGAGCCTGGACCGGGAACCCTCCAGTACGGTACGTGATATACTTCATGGTATAGCTTTGAATAGTAGGTACCAAACATTGGGATTACCAACATAGATACTCAATCTTACCGTATTATTGCATCGGGACTCATCAGGACTCCCTGCTCTTTAAGCTACCAATTAGGGAGGAGGAAGTACATATTAACTTCTATTTAAACAAAAAAACTTTTCGAAAATATCCATTTTTCTTCCTCTATTCACAGCTTTCCTTTTTGACATTGGATCTACGCCTGAGGGTCCAATGAAGATGTATAGAAAATAATTTGTTTACATTGTTTTGACTTGTTGTTTTTGTTGACTGCTGTTTTCCGCCGCGTTACACATGATTGCAGGTTTCACAAGCATAGCGAGTAATGGACAATATGCCTAGCTTCTCAAGGGATCCGATTTCGTGCCTGTGGCTTTCAGGGCTTGGGTCCTATCCAAAACTGGGCGTTTCTTCTATATTTGGACATACTTATGAGTTTTTCAGTTCGTTTACTGCCTAACAAATAAATAGATAAATAACTATAAATAAAAAAATTACGATAAAAAAAGATAAAAATACGATTTCCAGGCGCACCTTCTCACATTTTTTCGAGAAGGCTTCCCAACATCTTGAAAAAGAACTCAACTGCTTTAGCGCAGGAGCTGCCTGAATCAGTCCCAATCCCCCTTCTGCTCTTTCGAGTGGTGTTAATCATATGAAGGACGAAACGTGCCAAGATACCAGTAGACCTGAATGGCAGCCGGGCGATAGCGAGAGATGGCTTATCCTCGTTGTCTGGCCTATTCAAAAAATATAGATCATTCCGAAATAATTATGCAACGGCATGCTGGGGTGTGGTAACGAGCTGTAAGTAATGAGTAGGTGTGCTTGTGAGTAATGACTAGTAGGGTAAAGGAATTTATGCCCGAGTTCTCGCGGAAGCGTGCATGCACGCGGCCATGACGACTATGTCATACTACGAATACTTATTTGTATTAGTTGGCAGGGGCTCGATTGTAGACTAACATTTGGTGTGAGCGCTTTTATAAATTCAGTATTTTATTGGGGATCCATTTTATCATGATGATAAGTTAAAGGCATTGTTCACGATAGTTTTGAGTACCCTTTTAACTTTGAAAAGCGGAAGGGTTAAGAAGAACATCGGCGGCGAAGGAAGCGAGAAAATCCGCCTACTTCTAAGCTTTTTGAAATAGTGGAATTGAAGTTGTACGAGATCACCGTGACGGGCATGGTATGTGAAGGTATTTGGACGAGATCTAACTTGCTCCCATTGCGCAAAGAGATGACTACATCAAGCCGAAATTGTACGGAATTGCCTTTCACTATCGATATGGGTAAGGACAAGTTGTTAGAACTTCCTACATGGAAGTCCCTTGAGATAAGTTTCAACAAAGCCGTTGAAACTCGTCTATGATGGGTGTGGCATCCACACGATACAATCTCTGGCCCGTTATTGTGCTCTATCCATGACGTTTTTCGACCTTATAAAGGCAGGTATTGTATGAAGTTGGAGCCTCGAATTCATACTATAGGGAGAACTCAGGTGCCTTTCAAAAGAATAGTTTCTAGAGGTACGAGTTTACCCAAGCAGGGTAGCCGAAGAGTTACATCCAAAGTAGTTCCCTGGAGCATAATACCCTAGCCCGAAAGCTACTTTACTTATAGGGAACAAGTGCAAAAGCGCTCTCCGAGATCAAAGGCAGTTCGTGTCGTGTCATTTTTTATGTGAGCCACTTTTTTGATTGACCCAGTCATGAACTGTTACTCATTGAACTCCTTACGATATGCCCTATAGTATCGACTTGATTAGGAATATCAAGAAGAACGAAGTGTAGTTGCAAGTGGCGCACTATCACACACACACACACTGGTCCAGGTCGATTCCCCCAACAACGATACCTGATCGGACTCAAGCCTTTCATCCCTCCGGGGTCGGTTAATTGGTACCAAACTCGTTTGTGAGGATCAAAGAACTGACTTTTACATCGGCTGGCCA